>JAVTVY010044434.1:0-20660 GCA_036873755.1 Hanleya hanleyi | reverse complement strand
CATTTAACACAGGATCGAGGAAATGCTACTAGGCGAGATATGTATGCGTCATTTGCAGGTCCCTCTGGTATTTAACAAATAAGATGTGCCGCTAGGGCTATCTGCAGTTTCCTTCAAATTCAGTGAAGGTGGATATATATCCTTCACTGCACCATTTATATAGCGATTATTCACAGCAAGAAGATCGTCTAAACTAATGCTAAACTAAAGGGATTCTGAGTGCCAAAGCGGGCGGGAACATCAATCCCAGCAGAGCAAGGCCCTGGCTTGCGAGAATGATGTTAGAGAGGCTGTGTCTAGCTCTTTTGCGCACATTGCATTACCAATTAGCCTTCATTATGATGATTCACGAGAATGTTATGAAGCGGCAGAGCTTGGAGGGTAAGAGCAACTCCGCGGATTGGAGGGGTCGTGGGTTCGATTCTCGTTGACGGTTACGTCATCATTCTTTCTCTTTCGTGAGGATTACATGCTAAATTGTCATTTTTGTATCATAAAACCAGTTGCGCATAAAGCCAGTTTTGAGTATTATCAGTGAGCCAATTTTACACCCCCAGGATGTCACAAACAGCACCAACAAATTGTCGACCACAGCCTTGTAGCGTTCTCATGGAAATGGCCTACAAACTTGAGTAAATATCAATTTGTATTTGATCTCTTCAACCGATGTCGGTCTATGCAGATATAGCTTCAAGCAATCGACATGGTTTCTCATTGTACCAGGAAAATATAAAAGTCTTTACCTGCGACAAAATTCTCCTTTGATATTCTACCTCTATCCGCGTGAGGTTTTGATCTGCTGAATGGTTACATATCGTGATGTTTCGAATGCATTCCATCGATAATTATATAATGATATCGACCTCTCAGTAATTCATATTCGACTTTCGTCGGTAAGTCGACGTCTACTGCGAAATTATGCTTAAAAAAATCGATGATTTGTTATATCCTTGTATTATCAAAATTCGAGTGGAGAGAAGATGAAATTTGAACGAAAATGTCCAAACCTATCTTGATGTTTAATTTGGCAGACAGTAGCGGTCAACAGCGGTCGGCACAGAGAGGACCACATAATCACAGGGGCTCGTTATTGTTGTTAATTGGATAATTAGGTTGATTATATAGGGGGTCGAGGTAGGGCATATTCCCTACCTCGACCCTCCCCCCCCATAATCAACCTAATTAACGAATTAACAACGGTAACGAGCCCCTGTGGACATAATAAGAACATGGGAATCTGATCCAGCATTCAATAGATACCCGTCATATGATACAGAAGAATTACTCGTCCATAACCCAAAGATTCTAGACAAGACAAGATACGATCAGCACCAGCATTGTGTTGTAGCATACAAAAAGGTATTTTCAGATTGACACCATTCGCTCAAGAATCAAACAGGGATGAAACAGGAGCTAATATCGTACAAGATAGAAATATTTTAAACTGTTTTGAATGATGCCGACAACAAGCCGTCTTGTTGAACATGTTAAATCATACAAATAGCTGAGCAGAATTATATATCGTGGAGAAATATTCTTGTTTACCGATATGGATTCCAGAAACATCTGAATAACAACAATCGGAAGACATTCCTGAAAAATTAACAACGAAAAATTCATTGAAATTTGTGCATGTTGACAGAAAGAATGAAAATTCAAAATGCAAAATCTTATCATCTAATATCCATTACAATCAAGTAACCAAAGTCAGACAATGGGCCTCACCGTATAATGTTGCGTGCAGAAGCGATTTTTTGCTCCGTATGACAGCTGGGCATCATGAGTGCATTAGTGATCCAACGGGTGCCACCGTTGTACCGTGGGTATCTAGGTCACGCCCCTTTTGACTTCATATCTCACAATCAAATCGAAATTGGAAAAACAATATACACCTGCCATTTGAATGTTATACAGATAGTGCATGCTGCGTGGTGTGATATCACGGGTTGTCAGCTCGAGACAGGTGATGTTTGAACAATGTCGAGAGCTGCCAAATCGTGATATCACATCCCGTAGCATGCACTATCTGTTTTATTATACCGGAAAAATAAATATGCCGTGTATCAAGGATATGTTTTTAAGATTGATTTCGAATTCAGTAATGTGTGGCCCAACCGTGTCCATTTAACAAAATTATTGTTATTTTATTTTGGAGTTTTCTCAGAATGAAATCAGCAACCTCCCGATCGACTCAATCTATGACGTCATCTCTTTTACCCAGCGACAGAACACCTGGCGTGAAACATACATGCAAGATCTCAACGAGGCGGGTATTGGGGAAACTTGAAAGTGCGCTTTTCAGTTAGATCAGATAAATTCGGCTCATCGACCGTTTGAGCTGAAAACAATTTTCTCGTCCCAAAAGCGGCAAAATATTAATCACCGTACGGCTAGTAAACACTTGGTATTTACACCATCACATATGCGCATACGGATATAACGGTCCACATTTTGTTTGACTAATTATTCCTCCACTGGATGCATGTGGGCTATCAAAGAGACGGTGCAGAATTGTCTCGAGATCGTGCGCTATTGCCCCGAGACCGTGCGCTATCACCTATCACAACTTACGAACATCATGTGACCGAGTTCCAACCAATCAGGATGAATATGTTTGGTATGAGGTATAACAATGTATATTGCAGCACGCGAGGACTTCTCAATTTAACTCTATCTGTACCGGCATTTTTAACAGTTCCAAGCTGGTATCAACACTGTTATGAACATGAAGGAAGCGAAGTTACACTTATCATCGCCCACGCAGTTTCCATGACAATACTCCAAGCTTTCAAACAAGATATAATATGATGACAATATTTGGCTAGAAATTCTTCAGTTTCGTATGTCAATGACAGGCAATCATTGGACTATATTTCTTCGGTGCAGGGTTAAGGTCATAAAATCCTATCTGACCTGGGCAAATTGGTGTACCACAGTCTGAAAGTGGGAGGAGGGGGGAAAGGGGAGCTGACCTCGCCCCTGAACATTCTCCTTGTCCATGAAGGCTAATCTTGTTCGAACTATATCGATGGGATACGTTCTCTTGGAATATGTGAACTAATCTAAGATATCCAATTACAAGCGTCTAGTCCGTCATTCATAATTCAGCCGTCGTCCATTAAAGAATGTCCGCGTCTATAATCCAAAGACCTATTCCATATTCCATATAACAGTATTAGCACCAAATTCAAAAAGACAATCATAGTATACATAAACATGCAAAAGAGAAGCGGTCAACAGTTTTCAATGATGCCGACAACACATCATGATGTTCCTAAAATATCAAATCCGTATCGCTGATCAGTATTCTTAATCCATAATAATCGTTGTAAAGTCGTCATCTAGAGAATGATGTATCTCAGTCACGCTTTGATTGTGACTGTTCATATGAGCACCATGAGGATCTTGAAGCACATTGGTTCATACGGCTCCTAGCCCCGGGTTAAGCGGAATTAGACACAAGTGACGAAACGTAGCGCCATAGATCTTGCACGCTACGTTCATATTTTGCTATGAGCATGCGATATGTATCGCCAAATTTGAGAAACTTTGAGTGGAGGCGCTTGGTGGAATAGCCCTGTTTTATAAGTTTCTGCAACAATGTTTTGTGACGTTGATTAAAATTATAATCATCTCTCTTGTCATTAAGTCGACGAGAAAGAATGCCCGCTTCATTTTTACAGAGATATAAATCTAAATATGATGTGCCTGTAGGGCTATCTGTAGTTTCCTTCAAATCCAGTGAAGATGGATATATATCCTTCACTGCGTCATTTATATAGCGATTATCCACAGCGACAAGATCGTCTATATGGGGTTTGGTGAATGAGAAGGAACGGGCTTTGAATGGATCGGTTTTTGAAAGCGCCTGCATATAGTCATATCCAAGACTCTGACTTCTGAGTAACATTTTTGGCCAATATTTTGTCCAAATTTTCAAATTATTAATTTCTGCAGTTTTCATGACTCCACAGGCAAATATACTGACTGCATATCTGAAAAATGCATCGCAAGAACCAAAACCGTTCGCTGTGATGATTTATATCCCAGCCACGGTTTTATAGTAGCTGTTCATGTGGACATCTTGAATGGCATGGCCTCACGGCCCCTAGCGCCGGCTTGAAAGGTATTAGATACAAATATTTCATAGCGATAAATAATAGCTCTATCAAGTATTCTGATGGGAAATGATGAACTATGTGACCGCCGGATAGAAGAGACCGTGCCCAAACGAGAGAGTATTGATGAAATATGTGACCGCCGGATAGAAGAGACCGTGCCCAAACGAGGGAGTATTGATAGAATGCAAGTTCTTTTTCGGAGCAAATATCTGTGAGGCTCGACGTCGACCAAGCGCTTGAATGAGTAACGAGTTGAACAAAAATTACGTTTGAAGAAAATGTAATTTTTTACATTTTATTGACCAAAGTAAGCGAAAAGAAGCATATATTATAGATGTTAGAACTATGGACAAATCTTTGAAACTAGTTTGGCTTTCCATCAAATTTTCAACTCACGAATTTGGACGGGGAAAGTGAATATATATTTATGTTAGCGTACCCTACAATACCTAATTTTGTGGTTTCGAAAGTACTTCCCTTAGCATGGAAACGCTAGCATGGCTTTTTCGACTGAAATTCAAATTTGTCCGATCGCTCAGATATTTCCCAACAATATACCCTATGGCATGTAGGTCTCTAAATTAAATACCATTTTTTTATTCAACTAACGACTTGGCGGCCAACATGGATTTTCCACTAAACATTCAAACATCATCAAACCGATGGAAAGTTGGTCACTACAGCAATGGTCGCATCCGTCATAATGGAAACGCCATGGCTATATTTCTACAATAAATTTAAAGGATTGAACTCGCTTCATTATAAGAGATCTGTCTGTCTAATACTACTGACGGTAAACCCTGCTCATTCACTCACTCACTCTGATAAGCTGGCACAGCCCGTGAATGAGAACCTATTGTTATTTGTTAGCCACAACTGTTCCTATCAATAATGCCTGCGGTTGATAGTCACAGGCGACGTGTATGGATCTCTGTGTGCTGTAACCCGTAAGTAGTAGGGAAAGCGTAAATTCATTATGAAAAATGATGGTCAAAAATGATGGTGTGGTGTGAAGTCACGATGGCGGCACGGATGACGTCACATCCGTTCACGTGACATCCGGGTCACGTCCGGGTGAACGGTCACATCCGGGTTACTTCCGGTGATGTCAGTTCCGGTGACGTGACGGCCCAGCAAGAGTTATCTGTCCATACATAAAACCCCAGTGACTTCCAATGTTAATCTACGGGGATTGGGGTGGTCTTCTTTTTCTTGTGGAATTTACTTTGGAGTGTGGCACCTTGTTTTCTTTGTCTCGCGATGTAGAATACGATGAGAGGGGTCTCGAGGCCAGGGTTTGACTTTCGTTGAAAAGTTCAGGCAGGCCTGTGGTGGACATGTTTGGTCCATTCTGGCGCAGTGGACAATGTTAGTCCCATTGGGGAACCCACTCATGGATAATTTTACTTTGGGGTGTGGCCCATTGTTTTCTTCATCTCGAGCTGTAGAACACGATGGGAGGGGTCTCGAGGCCATGCGTTGACTTTTGTTGAAAATTGCTGATGACGCATGCGCAGTTGGCAGGCAGATCGAGGTGGACGTTTTGGAGCCTAGGTGGACTCATAGTGATCCGATTGGGTTGTGTGAGGTATCAGTTGAAGCATTCGTGGAGGAGCGTCCAACTGGATGGGTGTGGGGTGGGAATATCATCTATCTGCGCATGCGCAGTAGAAAAAGTGTATTGGACGTTGGGGTCAAGATTGGGCCCATAGTCGTCCGATTTGGTGTGAAGCTCTCCTGGGGGACCATCCAAGTGGACAAGTGTGTCGTCGGTTTTCAACATTCTGCGCATGCGCAGACAGGAAATTGTGGGAAAAGTGCACTGGAATGGACGTTTTGGGCTCGAGGTGGACCCACAATGGTGCGAATGGGTCAGAGAGGGTATCAGTTTGAAGTTCTCATGAGGTAGCGTCCAACTGGACTGGTGAGGAGTAAAAGTAACACAATGGTGCGCAGGAGCAGGCAGTGAATTGTGGGGAAAATGTAATGGAATGGACGTGTTGGTGTCGACGTGGGCCCATATTGGTCGTACTGGGTCGGGGAGGGTATCCATGTGAAGCGACCCTCCAGGCCGATCAAGTCATGGGTGGGTGCATGTTTTCACAGAGTCAGAGAAATGAAAAGCAAAAGTCCAGGGAAGTAATCCAGTTTAGTTGTACAGAAAACAGAAATTGTTAGGGTTAATTTTATGGAAAATCCCCTGTTCTATTTATAGATCACTCGGGAGTAATAGAGGAAGGAGAGTTTCGGAGGTGCAATGGAGTGCGTTTGGAGGAGATAACGGCCTTCATCCATCCAGCCACCCGGTAGTGTTACCTCTGTGTGCGTGTGTGAACGAGGAGGAGGAGGAGGAGGAGGCGTGAGTGACGTCATCGTGATGTCGCGCCACACCATCATTTTTTACCATCATTTTTCATAATGAATTTGCCGTCTTCCTACTACTCCCGTGCCTTATAAACGTTCATTTTGATGCTCCTTACGGGTTATTTTCTTTAAGCTTATTCCTTCTCCTTCACGCTGGTAGCTTTATTAAAGTTCCCAGCGCTGGTGATTAGCTGTACAGTAGCTGTTTTCACATCAACCCCGACCTCCCTTATATTACGGTAGACGCCATATTGTGTATATTTGGGTCACTGCGCATGCGAACTCGCACAGTATGGCGTCTACCGTGATATGGGGGGTGTCCGGGTCGATGTGAAAACAGCTCGTGTATAGTTAATCACCAGCTCCGGGAACTTTAATAAAAGCGACAAGCGTGGAGGAGAAGGAATTAGCTTCCAGAAAATAACCGCTAAGGAGCATCAAAATAAACGTATACGGTACAGATTATAGCACATGGAGATCCATATACGTCGCCTGTGACTATCAGCCGCAGGCATTATTGATAGGAACAGTAGTGGCTAGTTATTTGTCCGCTTTTAACAAACAATTCCGTCGTAAGTTGAAAATTAGGTATTGGCTGGTCCACTGTTGTATACTTTGCCCCGTGGTTCATACTGATACATGTTAAATGATCGTAAACCCTCAGGTATTGTTTCCATCAAATGAAAGACCATTCAGTGTCGGGAAATATTTATTGTCATTTGTTACGATTTTATTACAGAGTAAACTGCAAATAAAGCATGGTATTCTATGGTGGTCTGTTGCAATCATATCTAGGTCCAGTGACGTCACGCTGCCTTAATACATATTTTTTAAACTGTGTATGCACTTTCCAACGCTTGATTCAAGCTTAAGGTGTGTATACTTTGAGTTTCAACACAGACTCACTGTTGCAATGTGCATGTTTCACCAAAATCTGGGAGATGGTAACTCAAGTGTCAAGTCAATTTGCATATTCACTTTAATTTCTCCGATTTTGATGAAACATGCACATTGGAACAGTGAGTCTGTGTTGAAACTCGAAGTTTACACATCTTAAGCTTGAATCAAGCATTGGAAAGTGCATACACAGTTTTAAAAATATGTATTAAGGCAGTGTGACGTAACTGGACCTAGATATGATTGCAACAGACCACCATAGAATACCATGCTTTATTTGAAGTTTACTCTGTGTAATAAATTCGTAAAAAACTACAATAAATATTTTTCCACACTGTTTGCAATGGTCTTTCATTTGATGGAAACTTTACTTGAGGGTTTACGATCACTTTAAACATAGTAATGGACTGTATTAATTAGACGGATTAACAGAGGTCACTACACTAGCTCTGACTTCACTGCTGGTCAAGATATCATTATTTTATGAACAGTGAAGATTTTGATATAATCACTTAAAGATGTTATAATTTATAACTTCTGCAAGTTGATCAAGGAACTATATATGGTTTTGACGTTGATCAAGCATGATATAGACAACACCATGTGGTGACATTTTGCAAGATGAATAAGTTGATATTAACAGTCAGTGTTAATAACCCATAGGTCTCATGTTTTATGCTTGTCGAGTAAAGCGGTCACAGTAAACGTCCAATCTTGAATATTGACCGATCCTAATATGTCTGGCGGCACAAGATGTTGGCCTCGTTTCCTTAGGATGCGTTAAACAGGATTGGTTTCAGATCAGTAGGCTAGTTAGCTACGCCATGTAGTTTTATTCACCTTTCGTTCAAATATCAAATTTCATTGGAACTTTGTAGAAATTATTTGAGAAATAATGTTTTCATAGGCGTGCTCAATGGTTATTTTACGCACGGTTAGTGTGGACAAGTTTATATTCTAATAAACTTTCCCACACTAACCGTGCGTAAAATAACCATTGAGCACGCCTATGAAAACATTATTTCTATCCTATTGCACTACCCAAATTGATTATCCACAAAGATTATAATGAAAAGTTGAAAACATATTTTAAGCTTTGACAACCTTTCTTCCCTTTCTTGAAAATACTCGTCCACTGATGCTCTCGTCTCGGTTGGCATCGTGCCAATGTCAGTGGACGAGTTGATGTGGTCTCTCAAATGCGGAGTGATACTGTCAGCTGCGTGGATATTATACGTGGATATATGTCTATTTGTGTCGCGTTGTTCATCAATTTCACGATGGAAACAACAGTTAAACTTGAGAAATAAATTTCATCTTATAATTTATTTGTTTGTTTCATTCGATTGTTACTTGTATGAAAGCAGACGTTCCTTTCCTCATCCGACTTGTGAAATGGAATCTCCCAATGAACACCTGCACTTGACGGGTGTTGATTTCACATAACCGGGCTAAAACGTGCAATAACTGCCCGGTTAGCTCTATGTTATTGACACAAGTGTTATAGGATGATGTGTTACACACAACATACAGAGCATGACGAAGAAATTTCATTCTATATAATTCGTTCGTTGGGAATCTTATACATGTACATGCATTCCAACTAATGTGAATCCCACTGGAATAAAATATTGTGAAAAATATTTAAAATTTCCATTCCTCAAACTGTATATGAAGTTTCATTCCTCAAACTGTATTCGAAGTTTATTCCTCAAATTGTATATGAAGTTCAATTACTCGAACAGTATATGAAGTTTCATTCCTCGAACTGTATATGAAGTTCAATTACTCGAACAGTATATGAAGTTACATTCCTCGAACTGTATATGAAGTTTCATTCCTCAAACTGTATATGAAGTTCAATTCCTCGAACTGTATATGAAGTTTCATTCCTCAAGTTCTATATGAAGTTCCATTCCTCGAACTGTATTTGAAGTTCAATTATTCGAACTGTATATATGAAGTTTCATTCCTCAAGTTCTATATGAAGTTCCATTCCTCGAACTGTATATGAAGTTCCATTCCTCGAACTGTATATGATGTTCCATTCGTCGAACTGTTTATGAAGTTTATTCCTCAAACTATATATGAAGTTTCATTCTTCAAGTTGTATATGAAGTTCAATTCCTCGAACTGTATATGAAGTTTATCCCTCAAAATGTATATGAAGTTCAATTCCTCGAAGTGTATAAGAAGTTTCATTTCTCAAGTTGTATATGAAGTTCCACTCCTCGAACTGTTGATGAAGTTCAATTCCTGGAACTGTATATGAAGTTTCATTCCACAAGTTTATATGAAGTTCCATTCCTCGAACTGTATATGAAGTTCCATTCCACGAACTGTATATGAAGTTCCATTCCACAAACTGTATATGAAGTTTCATTCCTGGAACTGTATATGGAGTTTCATTCCACAAGTTTTATATGATGTTTCATTCCTCGAACTGTATATGAAGTTCCATTCCTCGACCTGTATATGAAGTTCAATTCCTCGAACTGTATATGAAGTTCCATTCCTCGAACTGTATATGAAGTTCCATTCCTCGAACTGTATATGAAGTTCAATTCCTCGAACTGTATATGACGTTTCATTCCTCGAACTGTATATGAAGTTTCATTCCTCAAACTGTATATGAATTTCAATTCCTGGAAGTTTATATGAAATTCCATTCCTCAAGTTGTATATGAAGTTCAATTCCTCGAACTATATATGAAGTTTCATTCCTCAAGTTGTATATGAAGTTTATTCCTCAAACTATATGAAGTTCCATTCCTCGAACTGTACATGAAGTTTATTCCTCAAACTTTATATGAAGTTCAATTCCTCGAAGTGTATATGAAGTTTCATTCCTCAAACTGTATATGAAGTTCCATTCAACGAACTGTATGTGGAGTTTCATTCCTCAAGTTGTATATGAAGTTCAATTCCTCGAACTGTATATGAAGTTTCATTCCTCAAGTTGTATATGAAGCTCCATTCCTCGAAGTTTATATGAAGTTTCATTCCTCAAATTGTATATGAAGTTCCATTCCTCGAACTGTAAAAATGAAGCTCGGGTTCATGTTATTAACGCATTATAATGACTTGGATTTGGCTTGTTAAAAAAGAATCACTGTTAGGATTTCCTAATTGTTTAGCAACCACCAACATTGGTACAGTCTACGGCAGAATGGTTGATGCACTGAGACCATTTTCAACCTAGGACCGATGAAAGCATTTCTGGCATATTTAATTAATTCTGTAAATATTTTTGGACAATCCCTTAATTTTCAAATATATATACATATATATATATATATATATATTTAGCCTTGATTCGTAATTTACTTTCATCTAGTTAGATATATTCATCGCAAAAAAACGCAAACCTATCTCAAAGAGAGACCAAACGAATATGAAGGGCCAGGACCAGTTTAAGTGGCTAATGATCGGCCAAAAGACCCCCTGTGGCAAGACCTGTTTACCAACGTTACAAGCAACATCATATCCAACTCCTAAAATTACAACACATATAAGTGAAGTGGGAAGAGGTGCCGACATACTGACTGCGTCACATGACTTCACAGAATAGTCTTCTGGTTAACCTATTCTAAATCACATACCAAGAATCTAACGATTCGTGATATGTGTTATATCTCAGGTACGCTTTTATTGTACCTGTTCATGTGGCAACTTGGATGATATGACCACACGGCCCCTAGCACCGGCATAAGCGGTATTAGATACAAATCTAGAGAGCTATGATGGAAATGCTCTGACAACTCGTATACTGGTAATTGGTGAGCTGTTTCGCTGTGACACAAAAGACACAATAGAGCCTCATCCCTATCGCAAATGTGGGGTTGAGACTCTCTGCCCAGCCATGTGTTGCTATTCGAGTCTTTAGATGATCCACACCAGAATGCGTGTGCTTGTGCAATTGAAGCGGATCCGATCACCCATTCATAGACGGTTCTAAGTCTAGTTATTCCAGGTCGATACACAACGAGTACGTGTCCCCCAGGTATAGTTCGAATCTTTAACGGGGGTGTACCCCCCGCCCCACACACACACACAATATCACAGGAGTCGCGAAGCTCTCGTGCTGGAGTATCTAATTCCGCTGAAGCCGGTGCTAGCGGTTGTGTGGTTTACTTCATAGTCCCCCCGTGAACACCCCCATTTTAGGCGAAATACTTCGTCAACTTTTCTCTCTAGATGAAGAGATAACTGCAGGTTATAAAGGACTATTTTCACTATAAATATATTGATACTGGTATTTAAAATAATTGAAGTTGATGTAAATTGTTCTAACAGCTATTTATTTGGCACGTGTTCCATACAGTTGAACAGTGTTCACAACTGAGATATACAATAGGCAGGAAACCTGATAACGTAGGCCCCCAACATGCATGACAATTGAATCCCACTTCTATCCCTTGATGCAATGCAGACCCCCAACATTCATGACCATTTAATGGCTAGTGGGGTCGTTATACAAGTCAATTAGCCTGTCACCTCCATCATGTAACGCGACATCAACTGGTGTT
Source organism: Hanleya hanleyi (assembly GCA_036873755.1). Taxonomy (NCBI): domain Eukaryota; kingdom Metazoa; phylum Mollusca; class Polyplacophora; order Lepidopleurida; family Hanleyidae; genus Hanleya; species Hanleya hanleyi. The sequence goes on along the minus strand of JAVTVY010044434.1, from coordinate 8,749 downwards.
GGTTTCTTTGACAGTTTGAAGAACACTCTCTGCCATAACGACACAACATTCGATTGCTTTAATAAGATTCTGTGCGGAGTCTATCAGCATAAGTTTTCAAAATATTGAGACTATCAACGATTGATGATTAGTTCTAGAATCAAAACTAGAATAAATCTTCCAGAGCAAAACTGCGCATTGTCATCAATATACATATATCTACATTTGTACAATTTAAAGCGTACAAAAATTGATACCCTTGATTAAAATATTAAATGTTTAACCACCCTCCGTCCCTCAATTTCCGCCCCCTCCCGTGCTTAGTAATATTATGCAAAAATCCTGTACAAACGAACCACAGGAGCGAATTTCATGTCGCGCACTCATGCAGAGATAAAGTATGTTTGTGCAGGACGAAGCTCACCTCCCTTTCACATCACAACGCCGATTGGAAAACACACCCGGCCAAGAAAAAGTTCCAAGTATCACTACATAAAAACGTCATTTTAATTATATTTAATATACGGTCAGCATGTAAGGTGAATATAATGGTTTTATTTCCAATTATTTGAACACTAAGTTTTACGCTGGCAATTATAAGTAACATTTGGATTCATTTGACGTATATGTCGATGTGATCGGAGAGGTAGGGCTCATAAAATTGGATTCCCATATTTGATGTTATATTTAAGAATGTTGTTCATGTATTCTCTATGATTGACAGCCCCAAATTCACCACTGTAGTAAATGTTTTTAGAGTTCCATGGTTTCATGGCCTATGTCGAATCTTGGTGTTTCCCATACATTTCACATACATTTACAATACATTTAAGGTTTCCTTTGGATACATTTATTGTGCATGTCGTACCTTGGAGAGTCCCTAATTACTATAGATATACAACGCACGATAATGTTTTGCAAATAAATCTCATTTATTTGAATACATTCGCTATTGTAGTGACCCGAATGCAAATCTATCAGTTATATTTAGCCACTTCCAAACCTGTAATAAATATATGTGAATTATTGTAGTTATATTGACCATTGCGTGATATATATGGCAAATAAGATGAAACTTAACCGTAAATTTCGAACTATGGCATCTATATCTCAAAACAATGCAAATAGAATGTTTATATTTACAACTATCCTCTAGATGTGTAAATGTTGGTGTATAAATCCATTTTATTTGCTAAGCTGGTAGCTATATATGAAATCATTTGAAAAAGAATACTTATATTTACATTTATCTCACAGATGCGCAAAGGAATGATGTATTTTACAATTTTATTTGCTATAATTGTAGGTACATATTAAATCATTTCAAAGCAAATATTTATATTTACATCTACCCCATAGATGTTTAAATGTATGGGGTATAATACCATTTTATTTGCTACGCCATTAGGTACATATTAAATCATTTCAAAAGGAATACTTATATCTACCTCTTCCACATACACGTGTGAATGTATGGTGAATATTACAGTTTTATTTGCTATGATGGTAGCTACGTATGAAATCATTTCACACCTTACAGTTTCATTTACAATACTGTAAATGTATATGTGAAATGTTTATTTTGATGGCTTTATTTGCTATCATTTGATAGATATCTGGCGAAGAATTGCATTTAACCACCGCATCCAAAATTACGATTATTACACGTTAAAGTAATTCAAATGCACAATGTTATCATCGCAATTCAATTGTTCAATTTGAACTATTCCATGGGTATATGATGCAAATCTGCAGTTTAACCATTACATTTGAACTTCATATATTTCCAATACTGTAAACACTAAATTTTCCATTTAGAATTTTTATTTACAATACTATGGAAAATGGGTTTGAATTTCATTGTCTTCTTTGTAACTAATTTGGTGGGTATTTGTAACGGAACGTGCACGTGGCCGGTTAATAATTTATGCAAGAAGTACTTGTCAATAAGAACGTCTTTATTTGCTGATTAATTTCCAGCTTCATGCCACCCAAACAAGTTATATTCTACGTCTGCTGGTACCAGATATCTGTACAATGTATTGAATTTGAAGGAAATTGTCATAGCAGAAGATATACCATACGTGATGCACAAACAAAACTCTATAATACTGTCTTTGTGGAGTACACCCCGCGCCTGGATAAGCAATGATAAGAGCCAGACACTTGTTGATTAGCTGACGCCCGCTAACACAACACCTGCAGAGGTAACAATCTCGGGCAGGCGTGGGGGCCTACCGCTTGGCTCGCCTGGCGAAGCTGTTCGCTCCAGGAGACACGACATATTGCGTGTCGTCGCCAAACGTGGGTGCCAGATTTCACTTCAGCTGCATACAGGCATCTCTCCCGAACCACTATTTTGTTCATTTTTCAAAGCTTTTTTTCTATCATTTCGGCATTTTAACTTCATATAGCAGTGTTCAAACTACTTATGATTTACACAGTAATTTCCATTAATCAAAAAAAAATGTTGCAAAGCGCTACAATCGATTGCAAATCTGTTCAATAAATGAACAAAGTTACATATGTTTCATCAATCGTAAAACCGGAAATGTTATCATTTCTCATACATAATACTAACACACTGTGAAGAAATATAAAACTGTCGACAGAATATAACCCAACATCTGAAATGTATTTTGTTTCACATATACACAAACTGTTCGCGCAAATTACTAGCGTCCTATTTTCCCGCTGACGATCCCGGCAGATAATTCGCATCGACAATCAACAAACTGTGAAAAAACATCTCCCGCGATGTAAAGTTTACAGAATAAATATAAAAATATGTTACTTTCCCTGTTTCAAGCATACAAGACACGAACTGTAACTCGCTCGCATTTTTGGGAATTCTTCCCAATAAGAAAGCTTCTTTTCTTCAATCATGTGCTGACAACCAGTACGATTGTACAAGCTCCACAGTATAGTGATCTTGCCAAGGTCTGAAATCAGCATATTCAAAATGATCATTCATGTCTCGGACTTGGATCAGACATAATTCTTCAACATACATGTACGCAATAGAGAGAGAGAATTAAGTAGGCATAGCAGGTGGTTTTTAAATGACATGTTCACATGTAAACAAATTAAAGCACAATTATGTTCTCCACAAATCAAGTACGATATGATATAAAACAGCATATAGCTTGTCATCATTGAATTTACGGGAGAGTTAAAGGTGTCTGAAATTGTGACCAGATTCTGTCAGGCCATTTTTGAAGGTGAAATGGTGTAATATTTCTGCTGTTTTCCCAAATTTCGGCTATGAGTTGAATACTTCTGATATTGCATTTTTGAAGCAGAATGTGAAACAAAATCTATAAATATATGTCTTTCATCTCTATAGACAAACCTTTGTATGTGATTATTACTAAGAGTACTAAAAATTGCCATTTTTATGATGGATGAATGGATTCTTAGCTAAAATTATGAATATTATCTCCTCAGTTCTTCAAATAGTCCAAAGAATTCTTCCAGTCAATTCCGGGACTCTGTCTCCATCTTCAATTATGAAAACATTAATGAAATATAAATCATCATCTTTTGGCCTTGGGCACCATGACCAAGGCAGCATCCATTCTATACATACAGTATGGTCACAAACTCAACTGATACTTCAGATGACGTCATTTCAATGCCTAAATTAAGGTTCAGCAACATTCAGCTTTATAATATAGGTACATTTAATCTGACAAGGCTACCCTACAAAAGTAGCAGATAAAAATGTTGTGCCTTCACCAGTGTTTTGGCACTAAAGCAAAATCATGAATATACTATGCAAAGTAGGGTCATTCTCCCATTGCCAGAGTTTGTAGCCTGCTAAAAGTCGGTGCAACACCCTCTGCATTGCACTGTGCAGAGAAGGGCCCACATGTGCGTTCAGTCTATATCGATTTCGGTCGGCACAGGAAGCACGTATTTGCATAGGAGAGAGATGGGAACTGCATTCAGTAAATCTTGTAAAAGAATTACCGTAACAGGTTTATACTAAATTATTACACAAAAACACACGGTATGTCTTCTTTAGCTGTGACATGCTGAACCCACTCCGCTCCTTTTACAAGTGGACGAAGCTGATTGGCCCGAGATCCATGCACACAAGAACTGCCTGATATGATTTTACCCTAGTGCAATCAGAGAGTAATCAAAGGGCAATTAATAAATTGATATCCTATCTTTGCTCCACAGTCGTCATGGTCGTATATGTCGCTATGTATAGGACCTTACAGATTTCAATTAAATTTGGTGTTCAGAGGGCCCAGTTCGTGAATATTTAATAAACTTAGGACATCATGGCCGTATTTTAACCCTATCTGGCCTGGGCTTTTTGGGACCTGTCCAGGCCTGGGGGGCCGAAATGGCCCCCCTAATTATTTTTCTTACCCCTTGAGCTAGGGAGCTGAAACTTATTACACTATATCCTTGGGTCAAGCTCTACCAGAAAATGTAAAAAAATCCAAGATGGCCGCTTTGATGACGTCACAGTGACGTCATTTTCAAAAGCGGCATTTTTTGGTCGATTTTTCGGTCGGATTTTCCGAATTTTGTATTTTTGCAAATTCTACAGAAAAATAGTTTCTGCCCACTTTTCATCGCGGAAAAGCAGAAATTTTGAAGAAATATGACAAAAACATCACTTTTCTGGTACACCACGTGGCCGCCATCTTGAATTTATCCATGATCCTCTGCTCGGGGGGTTATGCAAATAGGCTCAAAATGACCCCAATAAGATAAACTATAAAGTCACGGAGTTTCAGCACTCCATGTTTTGCCGTTCCGGAGATAGTGCAGAAAGTTTGGTAGGGGGCCATAATGGCCCCCCAGGCCTGGTAGGGTTAAGTACTTTACTTTCAGTAGGAGAGAGGAGATAGTATCGTCGCCTACGCTTCAACCCAAGGACCAGTCCACTTCTATCTCGCGTTATGATGCTAAACTGACGAGAGCGCTGCAACATCAAAAGATACCCGGCCCGCATGGCGTTGGATTCAGCTGACATGACCGAGCCAACCAAAAAGCCCCTAACATTATGTTCCCTTCAAAGAACTATGTATTGTTTTCTGGATTGGTTGATACTCATGTTACTGCAAGCCGGTTAGATCCTACATGTGGCATAACCAAATGGGAGAGATAGGATTTAATTGTTATTAGATTGAATCAGAGGGCATACAATCTGATGCCATGAGAATGAGTAGGGTAAGAGAAGGTCAAATTTTAAACAGGCATGTCTGACAGCTATTTATTGTCGGTTTTACAACTTATTTTATACCCAGTCAAAATAACCAGCCCACACAATACGGAAAACTCACATCGGCAAAAATAAAGTCATGTTAAAATAATTGCTATTTAACACCATGTTAAATATTGCTGAGGTGAACTGATTATGCTACGACATTTACCTCGGCAATTGCTGATTGCTGACACAAGTGACGCAAGTGACACAAACACCAATGTGCATGTACCATACACAAGCTTTATTTCATATGTATATAGTGCATCTCTAATTCAAGAAGAGAAATATGATGAGAACCTCCCTTTCTCACAGTTCAGTTTTAGGTTCATATTAGTACAAAACAAGAACAAGGAAACAATTGCAAGAAATAGATGTACACAAATTTTCCAAATTCATCGAACAGCTCAACAGTAAAAATATTTATTTAGTTATCAACATGGGTGGTGTACACAGTCAGACTGTGCTTTTCTTTCCGGAGGCTCTCCAGGGCATCCTCGCGAGCCAGTGTATCAACCGAACTGTTAGGATCGATACACTGGCTTGGTTAGTTGCCCATACTAGTTCTGGATATAAATAGGTCAAGGGGTTCCCCCTAAATCAAACCAATCAATGAACGTACTAAGCCAGCTGATTATGCCAATCCACTGTGAGGTATGAGATGTGACTGGTTTGGATTTCATCATGGGCCGAACTGCTTTGATGTACATGTAGGGATGAAATACACATCCTAAGTCAAAGCAAAACAGCAGGCTTGGGTTGCTGACATGCTAATTCAAAACAAGCATCGGGGATGAAATGTACGAGATTGTATATCAGAAGTATTGACTCAAGAACCAATTCGATTCACCAAAAATGTCCCGGTAAACCATCTGCGAGGATTTGGGATTTGCTTGCGCACAAACAAACCAAAGAAAAACAATTAATATAAACATACATGTACAGAGATGGAAATATATACATGTACATCATGTTTAACACAAATTGTATGATGCTCTGGGTTACAAACAGAACAACCGAATTCAGGAAAAATGCATTTCTCATTGTTCTTTTTCAATGTGACATTAGCTCAACCCCGGAACAAGAGCCCTAGGGGCTTCAATATATATCTGAATATATCTGAAATTACATTGGTCCAAATTTCAAGGTTGTTTAATAGCCTTGATTTCAATTGGTAGCTAGCAATCCAGAGAAAGGTCTACAATTTTGTGTTTCTGAGAATGTAACATATATCACATCTTATATTGAATGATAAACTAAAATGGGATCAACTCTTGGTAACTAGTTGACCTTGAAACAAGAGCCGAGAGCAGACACATATCCCACACTGAAATCGACAAGTCAAACACAAGAAAATAGTAGTTTTCCTGCAAATGGATTTCTTTCAGGCGAGAGAATTTTTCATGAAGGAAGAAGAAAGTGATGAAGTAAACTTTTGTTCTTGAGTCAATAAAACTCTCCCCGTTAAATTAGTAGATGTATGGTTTTTATTTCACAACAGTTTAACTAAATGTAGCTGTTTCAAACATGGGAGACAACTCCACAGGACAAATGCCATACACATGTAGGGGAGAGAAATCTGAATACTCCAACCTAACATAGGCATATGAAAATGTGACTTTTAATGATTTCTTGATCTTGGGATCACAGTGACCTTGACCTACTGACACAAAAAAAGAGTAATTTTTTGACATTCACCTAAATTTTGGTACATGACAAACCAATGGACACAAAAAAATATGATTTTTCATAATTTTGGGGTCACAGTGACCTTGACCTAAATGTTGGTATGTGACACATCGTGTCCCCCTAATGTATCTACTAACACACAAAAATGTTATTTTTAATAATTTCCTGCTTTTGGGGTCACAGTGACCTTTGACCTTCGACCTTGACCTAATTTTTTGGTATGCGAAACTTCGTTTCCCCGTATTGAATCCACTCACAAAAAATTAGAATTTTTTAATGATTTTCTGATTTTCGGTCACACTGACCTTTGACCTCTGACCTCGACCTACATTCGATATGCAACACATCGTTCCCCTAGGGCATCCACTCACCAAAAATTAGAACTGTAGATAGAAAACTGTCAATGATCAACGATTTCCTGATTTTAAGGAACAGTGACCTTTGACCTCCGACCTCGACCTTAATTTTGGTACGCGACACATCGTCTCCACCTAGCATATCCACTCACAAAAAAGTAACTGTGGATAGGAAACATTCACAGATATAGATCGGACACGAACACTTCAGTGATTTCCTGTTTTTCAGGCCAGTGACCTTTGACCTCTGACCTCGACCTTCATTTTGGTATGCGACACATCGTCTCCCCGTAGGGTATCCACTCATCAAACATTGGAACTTTAGGTAGAAAACTGTCCCAGATATAGACCGGACACGAAGGACGGACACACGGACACACGGACACACGGACGGAAACCGCTATCACATAATACGTTCGCCTTTTGGCGGGCGTATACAAATGAAACAATTATGTTTTGTGTCCCGATAGCCGCAATTATATAAAACCAGTTATATGAAAATGCTCAATGATGGGAGAATGCCATCATGCAGTTTCATAGAGTACAATACCTATATAAAATGAAAACACTGAGAAAAAAACTTTGGAACCACTTTCCAGGTTCAGCTCCTGGCCCCCTGACTACTAGTTCAATTTTATTCTCATCAAACATGTCAAATGGCTTCGTGACACTGACCTCCGAACAGATAATGTTATGCTATATACTACATGTTTTAAGCCATGTTTTAAAATGTGCTATCAGACTGTATAATACTGATATATACTGTGTATATGTATAATATCTTATGACTATGTGACTCATTATCGTAAAACATTATGTGGAAATCCTTATATCCTTAAATATAGAAAATAAAAAATATATAAAAAAATGTGTTATTGCCAAATTATTTAAAAACTATGTTCAAAATAACCTAAAAACATTGGGTGGGGGAAATGTCCACTGGGGGAAATGCCCACTGGGGGAAATGTCACTCCAGGAGATTATAATTTTTGTGAACGTCGTTTGCACAACTGTATTGTGTGTAATATCTACCGACGTAAACGACATATGGACAGGTTAATGACACATCTTTATTACTATAATTGGTCTTTCACATAAACATTTTCAACTGTGTAGACATTATGAAACATAATGATTCAACCAAAACACAGCATAGGCCTATGCCACATTTACTTCGCCTGTGGGTTATGATAGAATGGCTTGCCCGGTCTGCAACCGTACACATGTTCAAGAGTTCACATGTTGTACATGTAGGCCTACTTGTAAATACTAACCTTGATTGAGTCATAATTCTATCGACAATTCTAACACATCTGCCACGTCTTTACTATTAAAAGCATAGGGTCATTTCCTACATCTAATCACAACAAACTGTCTCTGGTTTCAACCTAGTTTCGTCAGGACATTCCGAATGGAATGTTCCAAACGCGCATGTAGAAGGGGGACAGGTTGAAACAGACCGTCGTCTGCTACTGTCAAAACAAAAACAATAAACAAT
>JAVTVY010044433.1:0-20236 GCA_036873755.1 Hanleya hanleyi | reverse complement strand
GGATGTTTCTTTGTTTATAGAGTTCCTTGAATTTCTCATTAAAAATATCTATGTGAAATTTGGCAACACAATATATCAACAGCATATAGGTATTCCAATAGGTACTAATTGTGCACCCCTATTGGCTGACCTATATCTGTTTTCTTATGAATATGACTATATGCAGGCGCTTTCTAAAACCGATCCATTCAAAGCCCGTTCCTTCTCATTCACCAAACGCTATATAGACGATCTTCTCGCTGTGGATAATCGCTATATAAATGACGCAGTGAAGGATATATATCCACCTTCACTGGATTTGAAGGAAACCACAGATAGCCCCACAGGCACATCATATTTAGATCTATATCTCTACAAAAATGAAGCGGACATTCTCTCTCGTCGACTTTATGACAAAGAGATGATTACAATTTCGACATCGTAAACTATCCCTTTCTGGACAGTAATATTCCAGTGGGACCTGCATATGGCGTATACATATCTCGCTTAGTAGCATTTGCTAGATCCTGTGTTAAATGTGATGATTTTAATCAACGTCGCAAAACATTGGTGCAGAAACTTAAAAAACAGGGCTATTCCACCAAGCGCCTACACTCAAAGTTTCTCAAATTTGGCGATACATATCGCATGCTGATAGTAAAATACGAACGTAGCGTGCAAGATCTATGGCGCTACGTTTCGTAACTTGTGTCTAATTCCGCTTAACCCGGGGCTAGGGGCCGTATGAACCCATGTACTTCAAGATCCTCATGGTACTCATATGAACAGTCACAATCAAAGCGTGACTGAGGTACATCATTTCTAGATGACGACTCTATAACGAATATTATGGATTAAGAATACTGATCAGCGATACGGATTTGATATTTTGGAACATCATGATGTCTTGCCGGCATCATTGAAAATTGTTGACCGCTTCTCTCTTGGAGGAAACAAGCCTATGTTTATGTATACATTTGTCTTTTTGAATTTGGTGCTAATACTGTTATATGTAAATGGAATAGGTCTTTGGATTATGGACGCGGATATTCTCTAATGGACGACGGCTGGATTATGAATGACGGACTAGACGCTTGTAATTCCATATCTGTCCTGCATTATACCAAATCTGTGTTGTATTATACCCTATCTGTCCTGAATTATACCATATCTGTGCTGCGTTATACAATATCTGTCCTGTATTATACCAAATCTGTCCTGTATTGAACCATATTTGTCCTCTATTATACCATATATGTTCTGTATTATATCAAATGTGTGCTGTATTATACAGTATCTGTCCTGTATTATACCAAATCTGTGCTGTATTATACCATATCTGTCCTGCATTGTACCATATATGTTCTGTATTATACAATACATGTTCTGTATTATACAATATTTGCCCTCTATTATACCATATCTGTGCTGTATTATACCATATCTGTCCTGAATTATACCATATCTGTGCTGTATTATACAATATCTGCCCTGTGTTATACAATATCTGTCCTGTATTATACCAAATCTGTCCTGTATTGTACCATATTTGTTCTGTATTACACAATATATGTTCTGTATTATACCAAATCTGTGCTGTATTATAGAGTATCTGTCCTGTATTATATCAAATCTGTGCTGTATTATACCATATCTGTCCTGTATTGTACCATATATGTCCTGTATTATACAAAATATGTTCTGTATTATACAATCAGATAGCGGTTGTCGTGAATAACAACAAGTTCAGCAATGTTCATACAGTTTATTATCCCCAATGTTACATCATACCCAAGCTGGGGGAGCCGCCCTGGGTATGTTAAGTATGTTCACAGCAAAACAAATTGAAATATCAAACACCATGTTTTATCACTTAACGCACCGTCACATTAGGTACAAGTGTTTACTGAGATCTATTCAACGATTATCATGTAGACATATAGAGTATGTACGGCATGTTATGGTATTCATCAGTGCATGGGTGAAGCATTCAACCGATGGGATGGTCGGTCAGCTTGGTAACGAAGAACGTAACATTGGTCACTGTCCATTTGATGTTGAGGTGTCCAGTTTCTCCAGCATCGTCTCTAGCGATGCCCGGATAATAATGTTAAACGGTTGGTCAAATAACCGGATGTTACTGCTCGGGTAAAAATATCGGACTTGGTCTGTCTCCTTATGCTGCAGCACATAACCAAACGCCAGATTCAACTTGAATTACAAGCGTCTAGTCCGTCATTCATAATCCAGCCGTCGTCCATTAGAGAATATCCGCGTCCATAATCCGAAGACCTATTCCATTTTCCATATAACAGTATTAGCACCAAATTCAAAAAGACAATCATAGTATACAAAAACATAGGCTTGATCGTTGGAGATGGCTTCCACGTAGCTGTGTAGACGGGCGAGGTCGGTCAGTCGGAAATTGTAGATATCTTGAATAGGGTGATGACGGTGGAGACAGTGCTGGATCATGGGCCAATGGCGCCGATAGATGTCACTCACTGGATAGTCTTCGTGTAACAGATCATTAGGAACCTTTATGGGTTCGTCCGCGAAGTGTACTTTGCCCTCCACGTCGTACAAAATCTGGCCCAAGGTCTTGTCGTCGGAATTTGACTGTTGAATTAGGGCGACATCATCATCATCGGCCCTCATGCGATGGGTGAGAGTTCCCGCTGCCTCGATACTGGTGCCTACGGGCTCCTCTACGTGCAAACGTGGCTGCGGAACAGGGTGACGTGTGCGTTGGTGTCGCAGCAAAGACTGCTTAGTTTGAAAAGCCGACCGCATTCTTCGCATGGACGCTTGGGTGGCCCATGAATTGAACGTTCATGGAGCTGTAAATGATCCGGGCGCTGAAACGACAGTGTACATATCGTACAGCTGTACCAGGCTGTTCCGTCGTGTTTGGTAGCCTCAGGGCGGCGCAAGTCGTGCAGACGAGTGAATGGTTTCGAGCACGTAGTACAAGTGAACATCTTGGTGGTTGACAGAGTGTCTGATGAAACGGCCAGGCCACTTTTCTTTTATAGCACGCTAGCTGGTGATCTATTTTTAGCACACTCAGTTCAACTACCCCTCGTCGAGGATCGAGATGTACTGGTGTACGACTGAGCCGCACTGCACGCGCGCGCGCCCTCCGTCGAGGACCGAGATGTACTGGTGTACGACTCAGCCGCACTGCGCGCGCGTGTGTGCGCGTGTGTGTGTGTGTGTGTGCGTGTGTGTGTGTGTGCGGGCAGTGGATTTTACATACGATATCTTGTCAACATCCGGGTTTCCCAGTGGGTTTTTCCCGTCGTTTCCGTTGTCACAAGACAGGTGGCGCCCCGATATTTACCTACTACTTCCGGGGGCGCCACCTGTCTTGTGACAATTTTCGGTTCCGGTCACGTAACAGTAAACATGGAAAAATACCGGATGTAAAAAGAGGACCCGGATGTAAAGCCACAGTACCCGGATGGAAGACGAAGGAACGACTGGAAACACCCACTGGGAAACCCGGATGTTGACGGATACAAAATCCACTGCCCATACACACACACACACACACACACACACACATACGCGTCGCTGTCTATCCTTTTTGCATGTACACGCATTAGATCTCCCCGGTGGCGAAGATGGTTGAGGGTAACTTGTTTCAGGTCGATGAGCATATGTATATACCCGTGTTGTGAGGTCGTCACATCTTCAATGCCTTTCCACGCAAACTGGGCGCGGCCGAGGTACATTTGTCTTGCCAAGTGCATCAGCGGTGAGGTGTCTCCGGAGTATGGACACACCAGATAATGGATCTGATGCTCTTCGTTTTTATCGAGATATAGTATTAATCTTATTGTATCGCAGATTTTACTGAACAAATTCTGCAAAATGTAGATGATGATGAGCCGCCAATGATCGTACTGAGCTTGGTCACTCGAACATCGGTTTTCGCCATAATATCATCGACAACGATCAAGGTGTTCGTTTTCATGTCGACCAGGATGAGCAGCTCTTTCACAGAAGGTAACGATGTGCGTCGTCGCATATGCCGCCTGCCACTGCCCGTAACACCCAACGACCCTGGCGATGGGTTTGGTAATCATGATGTTGGTGTGTGGAATCAGCTTCTGAACAAAATGTGTCTTGCTTTATCCTGTCGGACCCGAAATGAAGCATGTGGAGTTATGTTGCCACCGGGGCTCCATGACAAGATTTGCATAAGCTGGCGTGGTATCTCGCTCTCGTGAATCTGGTGTGAACCCACGAGATGCTTGGTATAATTTGCTGCATGTTGGTGGGTTCGTCCCCGGAAAGCGTGGATGTGGAAGTCGGTCGCACGTGGATAGCTTGGGACGCTATCGGCTAAGGGAAAGCCTCTACTCTGATGTTACAGGGGATGGGTGGGGTAGACGACAAGCCGGACCTGGGCTTCGTTGCTCTTCATGACCTGGATTGGGTCCCTCTGGATACTGCGGTGATAGGCGCGATTGTACCCTTCCAAGACTTTCGGGAGCATATCTATATACATTGGTGTGTTCTTGGCCTTTAAATGTTTGTACATTCGTCCTTACAAGATGCGACTGGTGGCCTTGGTCTCGTTTTACGTGTGAAAGAAGAGCACATTCTGTGTTTCAGAAACGGAAGGGCCTGTCCTTTGTCGTTCTTCGGTATACGGATTTTCGCCGTATGTGTTGCTTGGATGTGTTGATACCTTCTTTGTCCAGATGGGTGGGACCCAGGTATATTTCGACATGATATCGATGTAGGTCAAGATATACCAATTGTCTTCATTGCACTCATGTCGAACAAGTCGGCCCGTCATTGACTGTGCATGCCGCCGACGCTCACCCAGTTACAGGAAAATGGCACTGGAATGCTCGATGTAAGCAATAGGTTATCGGATTTTTAGAGTCGTTTATGCACCATATCTTCATTCATCCAAATCAATTGAGCAAAAAAGGGGACGCGCCGGACATAAATATCGTGACACAAATTGAAGAGGTTCCCGTCGAGTTCACTATACAGAGCTGTAGATTACCCATACTCGTGGTGCGCACATTGCGTCCCGAAATGCGCACACTGCGTTCCGAGCCCAGAGTGGCTACACGGCTCGCTGATGGCATCCCGTTGATGTCACTGACATGAGTCGAATCTTGATTTCCACCCGTGCCGGTAAAACACACCTCAAATAACCTTTTTCTTCTACTTCTCCTTGCGTGCCCATGCGCATATCACTGCTGAACGTTACCACCCCAGATTTGGACCACGTATTGTCCACATCTCCCACAACCGACTACTCGAATGTGCATGCGCATATTGACATCAAAGTAACACCATGGCCAGGCCACTGTATTACTATACACAGCAAGAACGATTCATAACACCTCCACATTTGGACCACAAATGGCTCACATCTCGCCAAAACTTAGACAATAGATTGCCATTACTATGCGTATCACTGGTAAACGTCATCTACCAGTCGTATTCTACTCAACTACCCATTCTACTCAACTCAACGGATACTATGCACGACATTTTTGGACAGGCATGACTCACATCTCCCTAAAAATTACCATGCTCATCCAAAAATTTCATTTCTCTACTTCTCTCCCCGAGTGCGTATTCTCATATCACTGCACAGTCAGAAAAAAGGTGATGGGCCAGCTTCAACCTGCAGGCCATCACCGATAAAAGGTGATCACAAGGGCCCATCATCCTAAAAAGGTGATGACCATGGAGTGATAATACAAGAGCCATGACCTAAAAAGGGTGATGGCCATCACCTAAAAAGGGTGATGAAACTGACCTATCACCTTAAAAGGTAAAATGTGATGACCATCATGTGGTAATACTAAATCCATCACCTAAAGAGGGTGATAGCCATCACCTATTAAAGGTGATCAAAAGTGCCTATCACTCTAAAAAAATGATGGTCATTGAGGGGTAATATTAGATCCATCACCAAAAAGGGGTGATGGTCGTCACCCTCAAAGGGTGATGAAACTGCCCCATCACCCAAAAAAGGTGATGGCAGTCGAGTGGCAATATTACATCCATCACCTAAACAAGGTAATGGTCATCACCTAAAAAGGGTGATGGGGGGAAAAGGTAATGGCTCTAACTCATCATCCTTTTTGGTTTCATCACCTTTTTTGGGTGATACTTATCACCTTTTTTCTGACTGGACCTTCAACAAAACCACGCCATCTCTCGCTCATATTAGCTAGTGTTTTAAAGTGTGTATATAGGCGCCTAGTCCCGAGTGCGCACCCAATCTGAGTTTATTTGCGCTGTCTCTCCTACTGATGCCGTCATTTTCTCGTTGGCCTCTCATCGGGCTTTCTCCCACGTCGCCTCTACGACAAGACGATTACAATTTGGACACAGTTAACCACTCATTTCTGGATAGCAATATTCCAGAAGGAATGCCTGGTAACATTTGTTAGATCATGTGCAAACTAGCTGTGGCGATTATAATCAACGCCGCAGAATATTGCAGAAAGTTGTCAAACCTAGTGAGGAGGTAGCTATCCTACACTGACGGCAAATTCCGCTCTACCCGAGACTAGGGTCTCTTTGAATATCATGTGTATTACATCTCCATGGTATTCAAATGAACAGTAACAATCAAAACGTGACTGAGTACATACTCTGGAAATGAATCGGAGCTCATTTGGATAAAGAATAATGGTCAGTGATTAAGGATTTATGTACCGTATAGAACATCATTATGTCTTGCTGACATCATATAAAACTGTTGACTGCTTCTCTCTTGGAGGAAACCATCTTGTGTATTTTATTATTTGTATTTCATACCGGTACAGATTTGAAATTGGTATTACGAAATAGGTCTTTCGATTATTGACGCGGAAATTCTTTTATGGACGACGGCTGAATATTGATTGTCGGATCTGACACTTGCTATGCAGCTTGATGTGTATGGACTATAAACTGCAAGGTTGTAATTTCATTATTCAAATATTAATGATTAGGATATCGGCACGAGATATTGTTTGCGGTGATTCGCGGTTTGTTTACAACATTTTTTTTTTTTTTCTCTTTCTTTTTTTTTTGCTGATTGTTTACGGTTGATTAGTCGCAGCCTTCCCACTCGGTCAGTAACCACGAGCTTTGCTGAGGGTATTTCCAACTGTCGGAAATAGCCGATATATCCCGAACTCGTGTTTTCTTCTCAGATATCAACATGAAGATCATGGCGGAAGGAGAATATTTCAGTATTGGAAGTATTGTTTCTTGTACAACCTGCTTTAATCAAAAAGTACACGGAGAAGTTGTCGCTTTCGATTATGGATCGAAAATGTTAGCGATCAGTATCCTTACAGGGAAAAACCAAACAATGATTACATGTGTATTCACGATTTGATAATGACAGCATGTCTTTTGGATGTTGTTGTTGTTTCAACTTTTTTTTCTGAACAATTTCCTTGTTGCACAATTTGTAACTGATTTTTTTTGTGTATCTGTATTCGCCAATGAAATTCGCGACAAAACCGCTGGTTTACTGGCCTCTGGTGCAGGTACCCTGCAAACAGTCGATAATGAACTTGTTTTACTTTCGCTGGTATTTTAGCCACTGCAAACGTGTGTGCCTGTGTCCCAACTGCAACTATGCCCCCTGCATTTCCCAATAACTTTGTGATTGGTTGGTTATTATTCTAGAGTTAGAGACCGCTGGATACTGCGCTTTGCAGCGATTGAACATAATGACATGTTAAGTCAAGAGCTCGTGGCGTAAAATGCTACGTTCGTAATCTAGTTCTCTATCATCTGTCGAGTGTGGAAGGCATGCTAGAGCTACAACCAAAGATTTACACAAGTTGGGGTTTGTTCCAAATGCTGATAACTTTCTGGTCCAAATTTCTGTCTTTTACCACCGATCAAGCCATTAAAATGAATCAGTATACTAACAAACCTAGAGCATTTTCAATGAGATATTTAAGACATTGGGATTCATCTTCATATGAATTTGCCAACATCCCAGCAGCCATCTTCCTGGGCTCCTCTGGGCTTTCCTGTGGCGGCTCAGTTCATATGCTTAGTTCATGACCTCGAAATCCGAATCACCCACATGGCCGACTCATACCGGTTACATAACCGGTTTGCTGCTCACGTTTAAAAAACTGTTATATTGCTGGCTGTTGGCTGTTGGCTGTTTGATTTCATTATTGTTCCTCTTATGATTAGTTAGGTAATCTGTGAGAACTCATAGTTAAGTCCTCCTCGACTCATGATTCAATTCAGCCACGTGACTACATATATATTCTTACAGATTGCTGTCACCTTTGTAGCTGGGGACGGGATTTCTCCTGTGTTGAATAAACTTGGCTTGTGGAAACTAACAACTTATATGGTTGCCTTGGTGACACTTTGTTTTGTAATACATGTACTACTAGGTGATAAGCTTTTGTAGATACATAATTATTGCACCTTAACCAGTTCCCAGAGACTGGAGCTGCCAGCGGCAAACAGAATGTGAATGATGTACATCTGGTGAACTTGAATTTTGTGAGCGATGTCAAAGTCATGTCTGAAGCTAACGTTACACCACCTCCAACAACAAGTTTAAATCTGCAGAAGGTATGGCGCAAGGAAATGTTGCATGACTGATCATATAATATCAGTGCCTGAGTACAATCTCAAGGTTTAACCAGTATTGACAGCAGAGATCGTCTCGAGAGTTCATAGGGTACTAGATAGTGTTTAGAACGACGAGGTATCAGTCATGTCAGGACTAAAATCAATGCCAGATAACCAGTTCTTTGGTGCTGACCTTCAGCTAAAATTTTAAATTGGGGGGGGGGTTCAAATGCATATATTTCAGTGTGTTGCTGAAAATGGTTTGTCTCATTTCTGTATCCACCATGTTAAATTTTAGCATGTATGATCTAGGGTAGCTATGTTAGTCTGATGAAAATGGTTCTGTGCTGTTCAGTACCCATGGTACTTATGAGCCTTCAAATTGATTAGCAATGCTGAAAACAAGAACTGTCAAAAATCAATGGCCATACATGTGTTACAAATTGTAGGGTACGATAAATTTATCCTCCAATAATTAAATCATTCTGTTCAAATTCAATCACCCCAAAATTTTGTAGACAAAATATAATCCATCTTTTTATTCTAATGAATTTGCCCCGCCAGTCTCTGAAACCATTTTCCGCTACATGTATTTCAGATTTTTCCGTCTTCCTCTTCTGATAAATTTGATCATTCCCTGATAATTGTATGGTAAGAAATTTCACTTCCTGTGATTGAATTATTAGAGGGATTACTGTAATCATATTGCACTGAAGAGCTAATAAAGTTAAGTTACAGTACATGTACTGTACCATAATCCCTCTAATAGTTCAATCTCCCTGTCCAAATACAATCACCCCCAATTTTGGAGACAATTTGATCATTGAAATAAAGAAGAAATAATGCATTATCTGCATGATTTTGTCAACCCCCAGATTTTATAGTGGAAACGTTCACTTCCTTGGATTGAAATAATGGAGGTTTTATCATACTATAATATTCAACTGTTGTGTACTTGCAGGTTGCTAGTCGTGTACACAAGAACCTTGATGAGAAGCAGAGACAGGTAGATTATATAGGCATGGACGTGTCGCCAGAAGCACAGAAAGTATTTAATGCCATCACAAAAACGTAAGTATTCCGGTTAAAATGTACACAGTAAAAATCAAATGATGTGCCGATACTGGGATGATACATGTGTTGTCATATTTTTCTCACACGTAAAAAAAATGAGTTTGATTGTAACGGGGAATATCCATCGTCTGTTTTTGAATAGCTACAATAGGATAGTCTTAAAGGTGAAATGCAAAGGTTTTCATATTTCCCTATTTATATTCTTTGCGGGCTAGTTAATGATGGAAATATCAGGCCAAGTACTCTGTTTGGTTTTATTTGAAGTATTTTATCTCCTGGTAGCTTTTGAAAAGTGCTTCAAAATTGGCATCTCAAGCCCGACCGATTTCAGAAATGAAATCTGCATCGCTTATCTGCCCTTGTTTGACGTTCGTTTGTGACGTCACATCAGACCATGTGGCCGAGCATCAATACTTTTAACGTTCAGTCTTTGGGCGGCTGGTCTGACGTGACGTCACAATCAAGGAAAGATAAGCGGTGACGTTTTGCAAATCTGAATTCAGCTGTGCTAGGGGTACCAACTTTTAAAAAGATTCTAGCAGACAAGATAATTCAAATTAAACCAAGTGAAGTAGATAGATTGGTATTTATATCATTATTCAACCTATATAAAATGTGAAAAGGAGAATCTAAATACCTTTGCATTTCACCTTTAAGATCGAAATCACTAGCCACAAAAGGCACGAAACGATGCCATTGCCCATGTTTAGTTATGTTGTGCTTAGTCAGGTTGGATGTCCACTGAGTACATATACATTAGGCATAGAAATATAATATTCTTGTTTCCAGTTACATCTTGAAATTAAAAGAGGATAGGTAGGCTGCAGCTCTGTGGTATCTATCCATGGTCCCGAACAACTGTTCAAACAGTCACCGACTAAACTAGTAAATCAACTCTCTTGAGTGCGACAATATTGTCGAGGATCTGTGTCGGCAGCACAGAAACAAATTTCTACACTGTCCTCTGTTCAGTGTCGGAGATTATCACGCAATTAAAGAATCTGCGGTTCTCGGCTCTGCACTGCCGAAGATGCTGCCATTATGGTCTCCAAGCAAACAGAGTTACGTCCCCTGTTGTTTTGCTAGTGGTGATGAGTCTAACTTTTTGACAACGTTTAAAACATTTTAGGGTCGCTGCAGTTTTCCTAGGGTCAGTTGCAAACCGGAAACAAGAATATTATTTTTCTAGGCTTAACTGTGGCATGAGTAGATAAAGAAGCAGTCATTTCAGGTATGGAATTTAATATTGTGATGTTTATTCTTGCTTGTTTTTCCTTCTTTCCTAGGATACGAGAGGTGCGATGGAATGGTAAGACTATTAATGTAATGGACCAGGTTATAATTACACAGCCATACGATGTTGAGCACTGTGAGCTGTTGAAAGGAGGCACAGACCAGGCTTTACAGCATGTCAAGAAAATAGTAAGTGACCAGATGTGCTCATTCATAATTTTATATTCACTAGAAAATTCAACATTTTATCCATTATTCCAAAACTCTTATTCACACAACACTAATAATATTAAAGGTCAACCCAAACGCTCTGAGGTCAAAAATATAAAAAAAATAGTCCTTTCGATTCTGAAAATAATGATATTTTTTTCATAATTTTGTGCAGTCTGGTTGGCGAGATATTGCCGTTTGAAAGGTGAAAATCGCTCTCCTGTCAATTCCAGCTGTGACGTCACGGAGGGAAGCCGTCTTGTATTCTCTATGTTAAAGCCGTATACCACAGTCGTATGTAGCTGCTGATTTCTGGAGATTTTCGGAGTATCGGGGCATCATTTTTTAAATATGCCGCGACGTTGTGTAGTGGGAGGTTGCAGTTTTACTACAGATGACGGTGTTAGTATTCATTTGTGGCCCAAAGACGAGAAAATCGCTGCAAATTGGACGAAGTTTGTACGCAACACGAGAGTGTGGAAAGAGGGCCCGAGCCTGTACGCGTATAATTTGCTCGGCACATTTTGACAGAAAGACATCATTCGAGGACATCTACAGCGTAGCAGTTGAATTCGGGTACAAACCAAAACTAAAGAGAACAGCTATTCCAACTATCAAACGTAAGAACAATCAGAATGTGATGGCAAAGAAATCGGACAAGGAGAATCTATCACGGACATCGGCTGAACGAACCTAGCCTGCAAGCGAGGCCTCGGGCAGGGGGACGGCTGTACATGCCCTGCTCGCTCTCGCGTGGCATTTGTTGCAGGAGCACCTACAGGTTAGACTGGATGAGTCTCTATTTCATATATACACGTTTAACCATTTGTTCCAATGTGTCTTAATGTCTGTATTTGTATGTTCAATTTTATTCATTCTATGTATGCGTTTTTAGCCAAATGTTGGCACAAACTTCACGCAAATAAATTATCTAAATTATATACTATTTAATAATAATAATAAAATGATCTTTCATAAATATATATACGTTTGATAGTAAATAAATAAAAAACACCAATTGGAGTGAATGGCTGTAGATACAGAAGTGATAATTATACTTTCATAATCCCTTGACATTTGAGATTGTGGGAATATCATTCGATTTCAATTTAATTGAGGTAATTTGTCGAAAATTGAGCAAATGTGAATGCCGATCCACTCACCACGGCTTACTTTTCGCCATGAATGTCCAAAGTTTTTTATCAAACTATATAATTCTGAAATTGGTATTTCATGGGGATTATGGGAAAACAAACAAAATTCAAGTCGGACGTATATCAGTAGAGTTATCAACAGTTTACTGTCCATACTGCCGAATCCCGGAGTTTATCCCTTCGAAAAGGCTGCCTCGGTCAGTAACAACAATAACAACACAGATGTGCTCGTTCGTTACATCACAGAATCGTTCTACATTCAATACAGTTTGAAATATATGGACATTTGGTCTTATAGATGACGATAATAAGGTTTCCAGTCAAGTTGCATACCAATCTGTATTCAACAAACGACCTCTCCGAATCCTGTCGTCGTCGAGTTCCACGTTGTCAGAGTGGTTGTCACTGTCAGAATCGGAGCCGTACGGCTCAAATTGATAGGGCTGAATTCCGCCGTTGGTCTGCAAACAACTGTTAATTTGCCCGTCATCATCCTCCTCTATGTCTATTTCATCTTCTTGGCGAAAAATATTTCCATCTAAGCAGCTGATATCGCTCGAATCGACATCTGAACCGGAGCTCTGACTGCACTCGCTTTCCATGTTATCCGCTGTTTTTTCTCAGGCAACTTCCCTGCGTGACGTCATCAACCCAGCTGTGAAAGTGTGGAAAAGCCCACTTTGCTCCCATATTACGTGTGTTTCTGATCAGATTAGAATTTTTTCAATATTTTTTTCATACAAAGTGAAGTATGAACTATGATTTTTAAGGATTTTTAGACCAAAAAAAATTCCGTTTGGGTTGACCTTTAAGCAGATATCAAAAACAGAATTAGACACAGGTTGGTTGTTTTCAAGAGAGAATGATTTAACAGTTTTCAATGATGGTTGGAAGATATCACAATGTTGATAGTTGTCAAATTCATATTAGTACCCAAATTTGTTTTCACACTACTTTCGAGAGTATTGTATAATGTGTATCAGGTATGTTCGTGTGACTGTTAGATGAACACCATATGGATCTTACATTATCCAATATACAACCCACAAACTTGTATCTTCCTCCCTTGGCGCTCAGCAGGTCATCGAGATTTGATGGAAAAACGGTTGAAAGTGAGATTAAAATTCTACTCGCTCACCCACAAACTTAATTCTTCATTGGGTTATACAATTGATATATTGCTCACTTCCGTTCCGTTTGAAATGGTCAGTCTAATTAAATCCTATTGGTGCCCAAAGGCAGGAAAAGTTATCTCCCTTCATCAAAAGCATCCTCAGTCTTGAATTTGTCTGTAACATGGTATTGGCTGTTAAGTGAGCATTTGGAATTGAATGTGCATGACATACCATGGTTTATAACATATATCACTGCCCCAAATCATTGATTTGCTGTACACAATAAAAATTAAAAAACAAAATGTCGGTTGCCTAACGAATTGCTTTCTCTTCTGCTGTTTCAGGTTGCGAAGCACCATGGAGAAAGTACAGAATCTCGTCAAGGTTACGATGGAAGAAAATCGCTGTCTCCTTCGCCAGCCTCTTCCGCTTCGTCATAAAGTTACCTCCCCTGCTCGAGCTCTCCTTTATTCAAGCCCAGCGATGTGCTGTGCAAACCCTTGTGGCACAAAAACCCCTCTTAAATCAAATGTAGAAGTCTGCAGGGTTTTGGTGCCACAATCAAACATGAGATACGTTTAGCAGATGACGGAGCAAACTGCTAAGCGTGACAATATTTTATAATAAAAGGAATAGTAGATGTCACAGTTGGAGAGTGATGATTCGTCACTTTTCCGTGACAGGTGAGAGGTGGTGTACGGAAGCCTGAGTGTCTGGTACTTTCAGTCTCAATATGTCCCAAATTGGCAAAATTTGATTCAGTCCTATTCTTGAATGTATAACATTGAAAGGGACTTGGATCAGTGTCGTGCACAACCCATTGCCGTCTCCTGGCATGGGCAAGAAATCCGGAGAGTCATTCGAAGGTGGTTTGTAAAACCAGATATCCGCTGTGGATTTCCTGTGGCCCGTCCCTGCCCAATTTCATCACAATTAGCCAGTGATGATGCAGACCGGGATGTTGATGACAATGGCACATGTACTAATATGTGCGTGTTTATGATGAAAGACGAGGAATTGGATACAAGCATAATGCATGTTAATTAGTCAGAATTTTTTTTTTCTGTTTGGAGGAATCTCGCTGTTGTACTGACTCCAAATGATGATCAAATTTTATCGGTGTAGAGTTCACTGTATTTTGTAAATAAGCTGACTTCAAAAGCAGAATTTTGGCTGATGAGTCCGCTTTTGAAGTAGTCGAACGAGATGGAGCATGGGTTGGTTCAGATAGGATGTTGGAAATCTTAGCAGTGAGCACAATTTTAGGGAAAATGAAAAAAAAATATAAACATCATCACTGAGTAAGGCATGCAGTGATTGTTTATTGTCCATGTGGATAAATAAACGGATGCCGGAGTCACATTTTATTAAATTATTTTATTGTTAAACCACCCGATTCTCCCGCGGGCTGCAATGATATATGTCAGTCGGGTGTTTTCGTAAGTGCCCATCTTTGCCAAAAGCTGTGAAAGTACTACACAGTAGAATAATCTTACACTCATGTGACATCTTTTTTTCTTTAGCCAAAGGGAACTGTTAACATGTTTTATCATAAATTTATGTCAGGGCGGAGTACTTTTGACATGATGGAATGCGATCGCAACGTGTTGCCGTTTATTCTGTGTGACTAAGTTGATTCACATGGATGGGGAGAGGCATGAAAAGGGTTGGGGGGAGGGAGGGGCATGGGGTGTGGGGGTGTTACTTTTATGCAGTCATCCTTTAGCTGGTTCCGTAAACTGGTGAAAATCTTGCAAGTACATGTTGGATTACTTGTAAAACAACAGGGAGTAATATATTCACATGGCATAAAACAGTGTTTGTCATGTCGGTCTGCACACTCGAGGAGTGAAAAAAAAAATAATAAACAAAAAAGTCTTTAACGATCATGTGTATGGGAGCTCTTAAAATATGAAATCACAAAACAAATTCTTAAACGATGATCGAGGAAATCATTATTCAAAGATCTATGAATAAAATGTTTATTTCACAGAACACTTGTCATTTTCGTTTATGTGTTCTCCTTGTCGTTATTTGGAGGTGTACCCAGGGCAGATCCAGACTTTATTCATGACTATTCCAGTTTTCTGATTTTTTGTCCTCCGCCACAAAGTGGTGGGAGGATTTGGAAATGCTAGCCGTCCGTCCTTCTGTCCGTCCGTCCGTACGTCCGTCCATTACGGCATTTTAGGCAAAACCGCTCGAGACACAGCCATCAAATTTTGAACACTTAATTTATCCAGTTCTAAGTCAGACACCCCTTTACAGATCTATTAATTTCTAATTATCTCTGATTTTGTGATATATGCTTGAATGTAACCAGTTATATATAATTAACTGTGTTTTGGTACAGCTACCAAATTATGAGGAAACTTTTTTATCCAGTTGTAGTCTAGATGCCTACAAAAATATTAGTTGTCTCGGCCCATATTTTATGGAGTTATGCCCCTTTCGGATGTAATAATCTCCAATTTTGTGATCTGTAGTTAAATGTGCAAGTTGTATATCTGCAGATCCATGTTCGGTACAGCTGCTAAATTTTGGAAACTTATCTAGTTGTATTCCGTTAAATCTGAAGAACTTTGCTCAATACACCTACAAGCCTACAAAAACTTATTTGTCTCGGCCCTTATTTTGACGGACTTATGCCCCTTTTTTGTGTATTAATCTAGATATGATTTTGTGATATATATTCTTTAATGTAGCTGTTATACCTGCAGAATTAATGATATTTTCTAAAAAGGACAATTCTGGATGATTAGTAAATATAGTCATAATATATTTTTTTATCATTTAGAAAGTGATCGTACAACATTATTTTCATTATTTTGGATAACACTATCATAGAATAGCACAAATTCTAGTGCTGAAAATTGGTCGAGTCCTGTGTGGGATTCGAACCAGTGACCCCAGAGTCAGGCACCTAATCACCAGCACTGTATGTTGGCGATCTAAACCACTCGGCCAACGGGCCTCCCACAAAAATAGGACGTAGCAGACCAGTAGTCTTGAAAGCGAACGTACACTACCCCTCTGATGATCGTAATGACACAGCTCCCACAGCTGAATAGATATATTTCTTTTATCATTTAGAAAGTGATCGTATAACAATATTTTCGTTATTTTGGGATAACACGCTTAGAATAGCACAAATTCTAGTGCTGAAAATTGGTCGAGTCCCGTGTGGGGTCGCTGGTTCGAATCTCGCACGGGACTCAACCAATTTTCAGCACTAGAATTTGTGCTATTCTAAGATAGTTGTCCCAAAATAATGAAAATAATGTTATACGATCACTTTCTAAATGATAAAAAATATATCTATTCAGCTGTGGGAGCTGTGTCATTACAATCAACAGAGGGGTAGTGTATGTTCGCTTTCAAGGCTGCCGGTCTGCTACCTCCTGTTTTGTGGGAGGCCCGTTGGCCGAGTGGTTTAGATCGCCGACGTACAGTGCTGGCGATTAGGTGCCTGACTCTAGGGTCGCTGGTTCGAATCCTGCACGGGACTCAGCCAGTTTTCATCTCTAAAATTTGTGCTATTGTAAGATAGTGTTGTCCCAAAATAATGAAAATAATGATAATACATGTATTGCACATTCTCAGCATATTTCTCAATTGCCTTGGGGTTTTGCGAGTCTCGCCCTCATGTTTTTTATCTTGTCAAAAAACTGGGGGGTTTGTTATTATTCACAGCATCCCATAAAGATTGAAACAGCTTTCTCACATAAGTACAGATAGAGGGTCTGAAATAGCTAGGCGGCGCTAACGCTCCAACAGGTGGAGAAGACGTGGCGTCATAAAACGAACAATTATAACGTCGTTACATTATGACATTGCCTTTTTGACGTCCAGAAAAACGGCATGGGCATGCGTCATTCACCTCTTGGTACACGTGGCCATCTGGCGTCCGTTCAGGCTGGCGAACGTCACATTCAGCAATATTTCAGCTGTAAAGACATGATAGAGACTACCAGTATACAAACAGTTCATATATTATACTGTCACGATTATCCGATTCTAGTTACCCCTCAGCCCATAGGGGTGTGGGGTCTTGTCGTTGCCATGTACGTACGTCCGTCCGTCCGTCCTGGTGTCCGTCCGTCAACATTTTCTTGTCCGCTGAATATCTGTAGATCTATGAAGTCGGGCCTGATCAAACTTTGGTGAGAGCTTCCTGAATGTTGACTGATGAAATGATTAGATTTTCAGATGGCTATGATGATTTCATGATTTTTAATTATTTTTTTTTATTATTTATTGATGGTTGAGATTTTGCACTGTTATCTATGCCCATCAACATGTTCTTGTCCGCTGAATATCTGCAGATCTATCAAGTCAGGACTGACCAAACTTTGGTGAAAGCTTCCTGAATGTTGACTGATGAAATGATTAGATTTTCAGATGGCTTTGATGATTTCCAGATTTTTAATTATTTTTTTTTATCATTTTTTGATGGCTTAGCTTTTGCATTGTTATCTATACCCATCGGGAACCCTTGGTTGCAAGAAAGCCTGGTCCATTCAAGATTCAAGAAAATCATTGGATGGACCCCCCCCCCCCGCCAATTCCCATATATTCTGGGAGCTTGCATGATGCCACACTTGTTCAACCTATGCACCATCCTCAGGAGGATTTCCCCACCCCTGGGGCACTAAATGTTAAAGTTTGGGACTTTTTCCTATCCACAGCTTGTCAGCCTCATGTGATATGTATGAGATGCAGTGTACGTTGTTTTTTCACACACACACATGCTGAATCCCTTTTTTGTCCACCGCTACTTAGTAGGGGGGGGGACTTAGAAACACCGGTGTCCGTGATTCCGTGATTCCGTAATTCCGTAAGATTTTCTTGTCCGGACAATAACTCGTGAACGATTTAACCGATCAACTTCAAACTTGGGGTGTGCCTTGACATTGGCGAGTTCAGCAATGTGCGTAATCCAATATGGCCGCCGTCAGCCATTTTGGATTATAAGCAGTACGATCTTAGATTTTCTTGTCCGGACAATAACTCGTGAACGATTTAACCGATCAACTTCAAACTTGGTGTGTGCCTTGACATTGGTGAGAGGACGGTTGGGATTGTTTTTCAGCAATGTGCGTAATCAAATATGGCCGCCGTCAGCCATTTTGGATTATAAGCAGTTCGATCTTAGATTTTCTTGTCCGGACAATAACTCGTGAACGATTTAACCGATCAACTTCAAACTTGGGGTGTGCCTTGACATTGGTGAGAGGACGGTTGGGATTGTTTTTCAGCAATGTGCGTAATCAAATATGGCGGCGTCAGCCATTTTGGATTATAAGCAGTTCGATCTTAGATTTTCTTGTCCGGACAGTAACTCGTGAACGATTTAACCGATCAACTTCAAACTTGGGGTGTGCCTTGACATTGGTGAGAGGATGGTTGGGATTGTTTTTCAGCAATGTGCGTAATCAAATATGGCCGCCGTCAGCCATTTTGGATTATAAGCAGTTCGATCTTAGATTTTCTTGTCCGGAAAATAACTCGTGAACGATTTAACCGATCAACTTCAAACTTGGGGTATGCCTTGACATTGGTGAGAGGACGGTTGGGATTGTTTTTCAGCAATGTGCATAATCTAATATGGCCGCCATCAGCCATATTGGATTATAAGCAATTGGATCTTAGATTTTCTTGTCCGGACAATAACTCATGAAAGATTTAACCGATCAACTTCAAACTTTGTGTGTGCCTTGACATTGGTGAGAGGACGGTTGTGATTGTTTTTCAGCAATGTGCGTAATCTAATATGGCCGCCGTCAGCCATATTGGATTATAAGCAGTTGGATCTTGTCCGGACAACAACTCGAGAACGATTCAACCGATCTACTTCATATGTGGGGAGTGTCTTGACATTGTTGAGAGGAGGATTAGGATTGTTTTTCAAGGACGTGCTTGATCCAATATGGCCACCATCAGCCATACTGGATTTCATTGGATTTTAAGCAGTTTGATCTTGTCCGGACAATAGCTGGAGTACGATTCAACTGATCTACTTCAAACTTGGGGAGTGCCTTGACATCAGTGAGAGGACGGTTTGGATTTTTTTTCAGCGATGTGCATAATCCAATATGGCCACCGTCAGCCATATTGGATTATAAGTAGTTGGATCTTAGATTTTCTTGTCCGGACAATAACTCGTGAACGATTTAATCGATCAACTTCAAATTTGGGGTGTGCCTTGACATTGGTGAGAGGACAGTTGGGATTGTTTTTCAGCAATGTGCGTAATCTAATATGGCCGCCGTCAGCCATATTGGATTGTAAGTAGTTTGATCTTGTCCGGACAATAGCTGGAGTACGATTCAACTGATCTACTTCAAACTTGGGGAGTCCCTTGACCTTAGTGAGAGGACAGTCATGTATTATGTTTTATGGGTGTGCATAATCCAATATGGGTGCCATCTGCTGTATTACATTTATGTTAAGCTCATCAGCGATATCTCCATTTTCAAATCATACCGTTATCAATGATATGAGATATCATCGACCCCAAAAAATCGACCATAGAGGTCCATGGCCCCCGCAGCAGCAGCGCCAGTTATGGTGGATGTAATCCACCATAACTGGTGCTGCTAGCGGGGGACATGGACCTCTATGGTCGATTTTTTATTTCAGAAGTACAAGAGGAAATAACCGGTGGGGGGTTAAATGAAGGACAACATTTTTCTTCAATTTTGCTGTTAAATCATTCTATTCCACATCATATGATTTATCCTAAAACTTTTGCATGAGCGGATATTTTTGTCCACACATTCACAATATAACTGGTACAACATAATGCTTCAATTTCTGTCCCCAAACATCTTAATGTACATGTATGTACCTTGGAAATTATTTAAAATGAGTGATTAGGAGAGA
>JAVTVY010044432.1:0-20165 GCA_036873755.1 Hanleya hanleyi | reverse complement strand
TCAAGTCTAAAAGACACCTTTAGTCAATCAATCAAGCTGGCTCAGTCAGATATAGGACAAGTGTCGAAATATTTACCATCTAACTGGAGCTATAGAAGGAATTGAAGAGCCTAGTCAGTGTGTAGTCAGGTAATAACTTCGATCACCACTGGGAACACCAACTCAAATAGCTATACCATGATAAATGTACACCACTCGTCTTCTATAGGGGGTGAGAAGAAGAGGGCGTGGGGTTATTACAACGTACATAACACAAGAAACATATAAGAGATACAGTAACATTTTAAGATAGCGTGCATCCGTCTTACCACAGAAC
Source organism: Hanleya hanleyi (assembly GCA_036873755.1). Classification (NCBI taxonomy): domain Eukaryota; kingdom Metazoa; phylum Mollusca; class Polyplacophora; order Lepidopleurida; family Hanleyidae; genus Hanleya; species Hanleya hanleyi. Next base: position 19,849 of record JAVTVY010044432.1, on the reverse strand, counting down.
TTCTCGTCGCTGTTATCTTTGCAGTCCTGGTAGCCGTCACAGACCCAGTCACGTGGTATACACCGGTTCCCGTCACAAGTAATATTACCCCTCGTGCAGGCTACAACACAAATACAAGACAGTTGAATATGTCAACGTAGTATGCAAGTTGATAATTAACGATTCAAAAGGCATTCTGATGAGCATAAGCGAAGGCAGGTGAACGAATGTAAAAATATGGACACAAAATCGCAAAACGATGCCTAATGTGGAGGATGGTAACATTGAGAAAAAAGTAAAAAAACAACAAAAACAGTGAGGAAAACCATTATGTTATAGACGTCAGAAAAGTGACCTTCCAGGCCATTATGTTATAGACGTCAGAAAAGTGACCTTCCAGGCCATTATGTTATAGACGTCAGAAAAGTGACCTTCCAGGCCATTATGCTATCAAAGTGACCCACCAAACCATTATGTTATAAACGTCAGAAAAGTGATCTTCGGGACCATTATGTTATAGACGTCAGAAAAGTGACTTGCTAGGCCATTATGTTTTATACGTCATTCAAGTGATATACATGTATCAGACCATTATGTTCTAGACGTCAACAAAGTGATATACCAGACCATTATGCTATAGACGTCATCAAAGTTACCTACCAGACCATTATGTTATAGACGTTATCAAAGTGATCTTCCAGACCATTATGTTATAGACGTCATAAAAGTGATCTACCAGACCATTATGTTATAGACATCATCCAAGTGACCTACCAGCCCATTATGTTATAGACGTTATCAAAGTGATCTTCCAGGCCATTATGTTATAGACATCATCCAAGTGATCCTCCAGACCATTATGTTATAGACGTCATCAAAGTGATCTTCCAGACCATTATGTTATAGAGGTCAGAAAAGTGACCTACCAGACCATTATGTTATAGACATCATCGATGTGACCTACCAGACCATTATGTAATAGACGTCATCAAAGTGATCTTCCAGACCATTCTGTTATTGACGTCAACAAAGTGATCTACCAGACCATTATGTTATAGACATCATCCAAGTGATCTTCCAGACCATCCTGTTATTGACGTCATCAAATTGACATACCAGCCCATTATGTTATAGACGTTATCAAAGTGATCTTCCAGACCATTATGTTATAGAGGTCAGAAAAGTGACCTACCAGATCATTATGTTATAGACATCATCGAAGTGACCTACCAGACCATTATGTTAAAGACGTCATCAAAGTGATCTTCCAGACTATTATGTTATAGACGTCATCCAAGTGATCTTTCAGACCATTATGTTATAGACGTCATCCAAGTGATCGTCCAGACCATTATGTTATAGACGTCATCAAAGTGATCTTCCAGACCATTATGTTATAGACGTCATCCAAGTGATCTTCCAGACCATTATATTATAGACGTCAACAAAGTGACCTACCAGACCATTATGTTATAGACATCATCCAAGTGATCTTCCAGACCATTTTGTTATAGACGTCAACAAAGTGACCTACCCGCCCATTATGTTATAGACGTTATCAAAGTGATCTTCTAGACCATTATGTTATAGACGTCATCCAAGTGATCTTCCAGACCATTATGTTATAGACGTCAACAAAGTGACCTACCAGACCATTATGTTATAGACGTCAGAAAAGTGACCTACCAGACCATTATGCTATAGACGTCATCAAAGTGACCTACCAGACCATTATGTTATGGACGTCATCAAAGTGATCTTCCAGACCATTATGTTATAGAGGTCAGAAAAGTGACCTACCAGACCATTATGTTATAGACATCATCGAAGTGACCTACCAGACCATTATGTTAAAGACGTCATCAAAGTGATCTTCCAGACTATTATGTTATAGACGTCATCCAAGTGATCGTCCAGACCATTATGTTATAGACGTCAACAAAGTGACCTACCAGACCATTATGTTATAGACATCATCCAAGTGATCTTCCAGACCATTTTGTTATAGACGTCAACAAAGTGACCTACCAGCCCATTATGTTATAGACGTTATCAAAATGGTCTTCTAGACCATTATGTTATAGACGTCATCCAAGTGATCTTCCAGACCATTATGTTATAGACGTCAACAAAGTGACCTACCAGACCATTATGTTATAGACATCATCCAAGTGACATACCAGCCCATTATGTTATAGACGTTATCAAAGTGATCTTCCAGACCATTATGTTATGAGGTCAGAAAAGTGACCTACCAGACCATTATGTTATAGACGTCAGAAAAGTGACCTACTAGACCATTATGTTATAGACGTCATCAAAGTGACCTACCAGACCATTATGTTATGGACGTCATCAAAGTGATCTTCCAGACCATTATGTTATAGAGGTCAGAAAAGTGACCTACCAGACCATTATGTTATAGACATCATCGAAGTGACCTACCAGACCATTATGTTAAAGACGTCATCAAAGTGATCTTCCAGACTATTATGTTATAGACGTCATCCAAGTGATCTTCCAGACCATTATGTTATAGACGTCAACAATGTGACATATCAGACCATTGTGTTATAGACGTCATCAACGTGACCTACCAGACCATTATGTTTTAGAAGTCGTCAAAGTGACCTACCACACCATTATGTGACGAACACGTACAATATTACAAAGTTCTCACGGGAAATCGTGGGTGGCGTTCTCGCTTCTTTGGCCCCTAAACACACGCTGGTGTCGTTCGACTCCGGAAGGTCACTGCAATTGAGAGTGTCCGGTAATGGGGCCTCAAAGATCTCGAGAAAGAATTCGCAGTGGTATCGATAAGCTGTAAAAAGGAAGTAAAATCGTTCTGATACTCGCTTTTATGGCACATCTTCGATTTACGGTTTCATGAACCCAGACGTCTGGGCTGATTAGTCAGCCAACATATATTGACTGTTGGCAACAGTGGTCGAATGGGACTCAGCACTAGAATGTGTGCTATACTAAGAAAGCATAATCCCCAAATAACGTAAAAGAAAAGAAAAAAACTTTTTGTGGCACGAAATTTCACATGATACATCACATCCAGTCAGTAGTAATAGAAGCTTTTCCACCTCTAACCATGACAAGGCATCGAATCCAATAACTGCGAATGAACTGACAATCCAATAACTACGAATGAACTGACAACAAATACAGTACTGGACTAGGTTTTAAAATTACTTATGTGTTCCCTTAATAGTTCTCTAAAGGACATGGATGTTATATATAAGATTCTAAGAAGCACTATGACGGCATGCCATGTATTTTAATCTACGCACTGTAGACTAGATAAAAGTGAACCAAAGTGCAACGCTACACGAAGAATTTTGCAGTTGATTTTAACAGAAAAAATGACAGCTTTAAAATGCAGTAGCCTTCATCTGAACTGCATACCCTATTACACCCAGGAAATTTGCATTTATTTATCCAGAATAATGTTTTAACCAAGGTGTATGGGGCGAGTGATGGATTTGTCAATTCACAATCAATTCAATTGAGTATAATTTTTTATTAACCCTACCCGGCTTGGGCGGGCCCTACCAGACTTTCTGCTCTATCTTCGGAGCGACACAGAATTGAGAGCTAAGATTACAGATGATCACATTAGGATCATTTTGAGCCTATTTGCATAACCAGTACTAGAGGGTCATGGCTAAATTCAAAATGGCGACAAAAGTGAGATACCAGAAAAGTGATGTTTTTGTCATTTTTCTGCGAATAAAGTGGACAGAAACTATTTCATTTCACATCAGATTATTATTTACTTATTTATCATGTATTTTTTGCCGAGGAATCGGACGGAAAAATCGTCCAAAAAATGCTTTTTTTAAATAAGGCCATCTTGGATTTTTTAACATTTTCTGTTCGAGCTTGACCCAAAGGTATAGTGTGGTAAGTTTCAGCCCTCCCCCCCCCCCACCCGCCCCACCATCTAGCTCAAGAGGTAAGAACAATATTTAGCGACGCACGACAAGAACAGGTCCCAAATCGCCAAGGCCAGATAGGGTTAAGCAATGTACTATTTTGGGAGTTCTACGTTATGAAGAGTTTATCTATTTTAATGTCTTCCTCTCGTTCGTAATTTCCATTCATTCTTAAGCGTTCTTCCGAACACCATGCAGCGTCTACCATCAGTATTTTAAAGTATCAATGTCTGCATTCTTTGAAACAGTTTTGACCGAACTTGATCAACCTTCCCATGAACCTCGCTCGGAATGGAAGGTTCGATTAAAAGATCAGAAATCGAGAGCCGTCCGTCCAACTGTTAGAGACAACTGCCTCTCTCAAGATTTCTCAATAGTGTTTCCATCAAATTTACTTGCATTTTAACCCATTCTTGTGATGTGTTCCAATGGAATAGGTGTTGTGACCCTGCATGATCCATAATTTAGGTTCTCCCAATTTTCCAATTCGACAAACATCATCAGAAACACTCGCTTCGTTTGCAAAGAATTATTTGACCAAACCAAGCCCATTTTTGCTAGTTTGCAAGTTTCCTTGATTTGGTTTCAATAACATGACTACTGTTCTTCAAAAGAGCGGTACAGATAGTTCAAGAATACAAACCATTGTCAATATTTTTTTAAAAACTTAGTCGATTGAGAAAGGGCAGAACGCGCAGCTCATCACGGATAAATATACCACCACATAGGAACTATTCAAACTCTAAATAATATTACCAACCTTCACAAAGGCTTCTGCAAGGCCGAATGATATGGTACGGAACGGTATTGTTTCCTGAGTAAGGGGGCAAATAGACAGCACAGGCGAATAGACCAGAGAAGCGATAACATCGGGTGGCCGCTTGGATTCCAACAATCATGTTCACCATTTCCTTGGCAATCGGTTCGGCAATTTCTCCAGCCAGATTCGGAAATGACGTCACGTTATACCCCAACCGTCGACAACCTTCGGCAGTTTCAATGACTTCCGGTTTGCCAGCTGAAATGACGATGGCGATTCTATCATTATACGTATGTGTGATACAGAAAGGCATAGAATGATACATTATTTAACAAGGAAGATTATCGGAAAAGCCACACAAACACGTCAAATCGGTATGAGGGGTTTCCTGTGATTTCTTCTTTCAATATTTAGGCATTGAAATATCATGAGATTATGTTCATTGTCCTTATGGGATTGAGACTGATGGTATAACCTTATTTAATAGGAGCATGCACTCAAGCCGAAACAGTTATAAAAGACAGAATTTGAAGTAGAATATGGCAGGCGATCTGTTGCAATATTCAATTTTTCACGTTTTTATCCTATTAATCATTTTACACATTCAAAAATCGAGCAATTCGTTCAATTTTTACGAATATTTTTACGAATATAGAATTTATATGTTCAATAATGTTTTATATTTTCAATTCAACCGATATATAGTATATATAGCATTGAAACTAAGTATTCAATCATTGAATATAATTATTCATTGATTGAATACTTATATTCAATGATTGAATACTTACATTCAATGATTGAATACTTACATTCAATGATTGAATACTTATATTCAATGATTGAATATAATTATTCAATGATTGAATATGATTATTCAATGATTGAATATAAGTATTCAATGATTGAAAATAAGTATTCAATGATTGAAAATAAGTATTCACTCACTGAATATTACTATTCAATCATTGAATATACTATTCAATCATTGAATATACTATTCAATCATTGCAAACAATAATATTTACATGTTCAAAGGAAATGATGAATTTACTTGACCAATGACATTATCCTGTCCCTGCTCGTTTGATACTGAATTTTATCCTGCTTCATGGAGAAAATGCCACACGACCGCGAAGCCGCCAGGAAACAGGATAAAATTCAGTATCAAACGAGCAGAGACAGGATAACGAATTTATTTCTACGAGCAGCTTTTTCAACTCGGGAAAGTTACGAGGTAAAGTGGGTCTAAAAGTGGCTAATCAAATACGACAAAAGTGATAATGAAAACGGCTGAAGACGCGTCAAATATTTTGAAATATTCGGAATCATCATGACTTCTGCTCGAAATGATAAGTCAAAAGACCGCACAGTGCTAGAGTCTGATCGCCAACTCTTCGGCTGATCGGTCGAGCTTGGGGTCGAGTAGGCGAAAAGACGGCACAGTTTTCGAACAAAAAAACGTCTGAAAATAGTCAACCTTGAATTAAACAACGTATTCTAAGAATATTTTCTATCTTCTAACAGTATTTTGATTCATGTAACCTAAAATTGTACACGTCAAATAAGAATAAACGCGAATATCAGGGGTAAACTTCCACATCATTCACATATCAAACTGCACTGGCTGACCGTAGTTTGTAATGTAAACAAACATGGCAGCTGGAGTGTTCTGTCAGCGACAGAACTGGAAATAAAGGATATGTCGGATATCAACTTTGTTTAATCTGACCGATAATATGTTCCTGGAATATATGGAAAAGGGAGTGTACTGTGACTGTGAGTAACAGTCGACGAAAGCCGCCTGACGCTTGACTTCGCTTCGACGATCTCGCCTCGGTACGATCACATGCGCCGGTACAATCATTCTTGCGACGACCTGAAATGGAAGACGCCCGTCCATTGGCTGTGTTAACTGCCAATGAGAATTGAATATAAAATCCGAACATTGAATACTCCATTCAAAGAATTGAATACTCCATTCAAAGAATTGAATATTATATTCAAAGAATTGAACATTATATTCAAAGAATTGAACATTATATTCAAAGAACTGAATATTATATTCAAAGTATTGAATATTATATTCAAAGAATTGAACATTATATTCAAAGAACTGAATATTATATTCAAAGTATTGAATATTATATTCAAAGAATTGAACATTATATTCAAAGAACTGAATATGATATTCAAAGAATTGAATATATATTGTGTTAAACTATTTATTTTCATTGAATATCGCTAGGTGCATGAAATTTTGCATTCAGAGACAGGATTATTATCTTCAAAGAAAGGAGAATTATTTTATTTTTTTTGTCATAGAATATTGCAACATTCCGCCAGCCATAGTAGAAGTTGGACACATTTGATTTTCTCGGTAACTTAATAAAGGCATCTTTATGACCACTAATAAATACATGTCTGATGAGAATATTATTACATTTCCAACATGTTGGTAATCGACATGTTCGCAAATAAAAATAACCTTTCAAATGCTAAAGTAGACAAGTTTGGTACATATGGGCTTACGCTGGAAGGGGTTCTGCACACAGACTTTTGGATCGTCCGAGTCCGGTAACTGGGAACACTTGACGAGATCTTCATAATTAGTAGGATACACATCAGAACAACTTGCGAACACGTCTAAAATGAATAACAATACAAAAATTTATGACTACCAGCGAATATAAGAAACTGAGTTCTTGATTTTGTCTCGAGGAAGAAAACAACGTTCCATGAAAGACATATCAGTAGATATAAGTCTTTACTTGTTTTTATAGAGTACGGCCATTCTTTGTCCTTTTCCAGTAACATGGGAAGGATTAGCTGAACTTACTGAAAATCCAGGTTCGTTGATGTCAGTATATATATGTTCAACAATCAGTTTACCCAGATATATTCAAGATAATGGGCCTCATTAACGACTCCTTCGTTGTTTATGCGAAAGGCAGTATTTGCGCAGAAAAATTTGGCCCGTTCACATGCACACTTTTACTCACGTATGCAAATTTGCACCCTATGTAAAAAAATACACATGTGTATTTCTTGTCATGTGAACGGAAATACACATGTATGTATATTTGCACTTTGAGTGAATTTGCATCTGGTCAAGAGCAGGTGCAAAAGTATATTTGCACATGTGTAAATATACACATGTGTATTTTTACACAGGTGAGTAAATTGTGTGCATGTGAACGGGGCAATACGTGTTAGTTTGTGGAAATGGCTTAATTTCAGACCCTATCATCGTTTCGACACTAGTTTAAATGGCTTCCACAATCCAAACAATTGACTTTGTAACACAATTATATTAAGGTACTGATAGACGTATGTGCGAACTTTGACAATGACGAACCATACCAGATGTGTATAATACGATACAGCATGTCCGTCGAAGATTTCAACAATAGCTCCAAACACATGCACACAATTTACTCAAGTGTGTTTATTTGCACGTGTGCATATTTACATATACGTGTAAATGTATAATTTGCTAAGCGTTCACATGGTTATATAAAGGTAGAAGTAAAACAAGATGCAAAACATAATGGAACCCATCAGTTCCAAGGTCAACGGTCAAGGTCACCATGGATTAAATGGAAATAAGCGTTTTATGTACAGTAATTCACGTTACCTTCATCAAATTTCACAGGTGGCTTACTCGTATAAGTGTAATGAAGACTATTGACATAACAGTGAAAATAATGAAGGTTAAATGTTGCCATGACTCAAAAGATGTACGGTCAAAAGGTTTTTGTTTGACAGGAATAATTTATGGGGATATGCAGCATAAATGTTCCACTGAAATTTTGTTTTCAAAAAATGAATGAACAGTATTTCTCTGTTTTACTGCAAATACATGATATGCATATTTGCTATGCGTTCACATGCCCAGATTAGCATACAGTGCAAATTTGCACATGTGTAAATATACTTTTACACAACCTCCGGACCCGATGCAAAATTACTCTCCATGCAAATATACACACGTGTGCAGTTGCGTTCACATGACGAGTTTGCACACGTGTATTTTATTTGTGCAAATTTACACGGATGTGTATAGATGTGCATGTAGTCGGGGCTAATGTCGCCGTTGATAGATCCAAACAGATATGTTATGAAGAATGAAACATATAATGGAGCTATATTCTGATCACGTCCATTGTATGATGTCGATGCTCTCCCGGTGCGGTACGCCATGACTACACACATACATCTTCGGCGTCAAAAAATATACACTCTACCCCAAGGAAGTGCACTTGCAGATAAATTTAGTAGAAATACTCAGATAAATTTATTAGAAACACTCTTGAAACAAGCGAAAAGGTAGATTTCGTCACAAGGTGTAAATAAACATCTTAGGGTAAAATTGCATCCAGTTACCTTTTATATGTGTGAAAAACACGCCAATTAAATAACACATCATTTAAGGCTATAGGTGAATTATATGAATGTGTAGAAACAACTGAAATGTGCAAACTTGTACAGGAGAGATATACACAAATGATTATACAGTCTTTGGTAACGGGCCTGGAAGGTGGGCCAGAAGGTGTAATGGTGTCTAGAAGATGGTCAACTCCTCTGCACTTATAATTTCATTCAAAATGTGTGAATAAACCTCTAAAAATTGGAAGTTCAACCAATGGTATTATTGAACTTCTCACAGAGGTTGTTTCAAAACACTGGTTAAGGAGAACATGAGCGCCACAGGGTGTTAATTTACTTCTTTTATTGAGCTTTGATTCTCACCGTAAATATATGTTTAGGTGGTGAATTTGCGACCCGGGAGAAATCGTTAACTTCTCATAATGGTACTATTCAGCTGTAAGTGTACCTGCGCATGTTGTTGACAGAGCCCGGACCATTATCTATATGGAAAGAGGTTGGTGTTTCCTTACTTAGCCATCGCCGAGAGCGAAGAGCGCACAACCATTATGGACAGAAAGTGAAGATAAATGTGTTTTCAAGACCGGAAGACAGCCAGTTTGTGGTAAAGGTCTTGTTACCACCAGCAAAAGTCTACTCAACAGATGTTTACCGTTCTACATGACAGTCCTTTCTTCACTTCCATATGCCCAGAACAGAAAATCAATGGAGTGCAAACGAGCCTATCCATTGAGAGCATGGGACATGTCTATAGCATTAAAGCTCTTGTCGATGTGGGTCTCCTGGCCGAAGTTGAAAAGCCTATGCCCCATCACCGTGGCTGTACTATAGAGCTAGAGCATTAACCGCTTCTTGCGTTTCCACCCAAGCAATTTATACAGCCGTTAACGCCAATTATTTTCAAGATCAGCTCCGATTGAAATAAATCATTTCCAGATTACTGTCAATTTTATAAAGTACATCAACTTAGCCTTTTGTCTGGTACACCAGTATGCGTGGAATGATTGCATCCATGCCAAGTAGCTTGTTGACATGTTAAATAACCGCACAGAATTTCACTTCCACTCCACACCGTGACAGCTGATCTGGTCATCGATCTACACATATCAGCAATGCTGCATATTATGTAAAAGAAATACACTGATAACGATGATGGTTAGAATGATATATAGAACGGCGTGATCTGACAAGACGTCCTATGACCTCACGGGTTCATATTCTGGGTATACTGTACCCGAATACATCTCAACACCAGAAGTGATTCAGAGTTCCCGTATCTCAAGCCCCTATCACACCAAACTACGACAGTAGTACGAATGCCCCGACCCTCACGATTTGTAAAAATCACTTGATTCTAGCCAGAATCGGGTGAAATTAGCCGAATTTCAGTACAAATTCAGATTTATGCGTTCCTACTACGACTGTACACGAATGTGCCCCGACTCTGCCAAGACAGCACTGCGACTGCCCGATCTAGCCACGACACTGCCCCGTTCCTACTGCGAATTTACATCCTCGACCGGCACGAATGAGCCACGACAGAGGCACGACCGCACGATATCGCCAAGATCCCGTCAAGACAGTACTGCGACAGGCCCGATTGTGCCACGACCGTACACGAATGTACTGCGACAGGGCAACGACAGCGCCACGATTTTCGAATTTTCTATCACGTCCGCGTCTCGACTATATATATTGCCGATTTTCTGGCTTTCCTCATTCAAGTTTTGGTTGTTCGAAGAGCACACATCACGTCACTATGCCACCCAGAAAAATCAAGAGAACCAAGAGTCCCACCAAAGGCAAAGGCAAAGGCAAAGGCAAGACATCAGCTCGTCGCAAGGCTATTCCATCACCACAAGACACCTCTGAGTCTGAACATGCAGACAATGACACAGACCAATCACCAAGGTCCCCTAGCCCACCACCACCACAAGCTGCTGGAGAAGTTGCTGGAGAAGCTGCTGGAGAAGCGGCTGAAGAAGATGTAGAGAGGCCACCCAAGGAGAAGAGAACCCGTATCTCCACAGACCTGACTCCCACTGATGAGGAAATGATGGTTGACTTCTTGGAAGAGCACCCCATGATCTATGATAAGAAGTTGAACGACTACAGGGATAATGTGAAGAAGGCTGCCTTGTGGGAAGACATATCCAACAAGCTGGAAAGACCCATTGGTGTCCTGCAAACCTGGTACAAGTCCCAGAGAACCAGATATGGAAAGTTGCAAGCGGACAAGAAGAAGTCTGGTTCTGCTGCTGTGGTCCTAACTGAGAGGCAGAAGTGGATTGAAGAGAAATTCGCCTTCTTGCAACCGTACATAGCACCATGCCCTAGGAGGGCACTGGGAGGGTTGAAGGCAAGGTCTGCTCCTGCTCCTGTTCCTGAAGCCACACATGTGCCTCAAATTGATGAGGATGAAGATGAAAGCCACTCCATGGTGTCATCTGTTGGTGAAGCTGCTGCCTCCACATCAGGCCAAATCACTCCATCTTCTACAACCACACCAGTCCTCCTCGATCCCAGACCCAGAAGGGAGAGTGGTAGAAGGGAAAGAGCCCATGATGAGAAGAAGGGATAAAGTTGCAGAGTCAGCTGGTCAGCTATCTACAAGCCGCTCAAGAGCCACAAGATGAGAGAACTACTTTTGCAAACTGGTGCAAAAGTGTAATGTTGGACATGGACAGTAGTTTGTGGAGGAGATTTCAAGGTGACATGCTGGGTTTGATGACAAAATACACTGTCCTGAATGATCAAGCCAAGTCAACTGCAATGCCACCAGCACGCCAGCCTTCCCAGCCTTCTCCAATGCCTTCATCAATGCCTCAGCAGCACCAACAGCCATACATGAGCACTTCATCCCAGTCATATGCAGCACCTGGTATTTCATCCCAGTCATATGCAGTACCTGGTACTTCTCAGCAGAATTCAACCCAACACCAGTGGCAACCCCATCCAAGTCAGTGGCCAAATCCATCACAAGTCAACCCTGCCAGAAGTGTGTATTATAGCCAAGATGTGCAATTCATGCAACAATTCCCGCAGCAGCAACCACAGTATCAAAGTCGCCAACCTGTCCAGCAGCAGATACCAACCACTACTCCACAGTACACTACTCTTCAACCAGCCCAGACTACTACTACTTCTTCATTCACTGCTGCTACAGCAACTGCTACCACTTCACTGCAAAGAACCAGCAGTCCACTTACCACTCAAGATGTCAGCCAGTTCTCCATACCTTATGTGGGCTCCATTGGATCTCAGCCATCTGGGGATATGAATATAATCGACCTACTGCAACCACCATCCAGCTAAGCTGCCTGCCTGCCTGCCTGCCTGCCTGCCTTTGCCTTTAAAAACAGTCCTTTTCAGGACTAACACAACGGCCCTTTTCAGGGCCAACCACTTATTCCAAAGAAAATTATCAAACCAAACCAAACCAAACGAAATCAAACCAAAAAAAAAGAAAAGTTATTGCAAACACAAAGTCCAATAATAAAAAGGAAAACCCTTATCACAGCAAAAAAAAATAAAAATAAAGTCCTATTTAATATAAAAAAAAATTCAATAAATGACTCTTTTCATTTGTTGATTTTTTTTCTTATGTTAAATAGGACCTTATTTTTTTTATGTCAATTGCAATAATAAGACTCACATTTTAATATTACATTTTTTTTTCAGGTATGATCAATTTTCTTTTGAAGTCATGGTGGCCCTGAAAAGGGCCGTTTTGTTTGTGCTGAAAAGGACTGTTTGTTTAAATCATGTCACTCTGCCATGGGACAGAACCAGCAGGGCAATTGAAGTAGTGCATGAGGTATTCACGCTGCTGCTTCCCTGTAGTGGATGCACGTGTAGACCCTTTTACTTGCTTGATACTCTCCATCAAACCAGCTTCCCTCCAGGAACCAGGAATGAGAGTGTGGTTCTCATCCTCCTTGTCAAGAACAGCATTCTGCAAGGCGGGATAACTTCAGGTTATGCAGCAAAATGCAAGCGTCGGCAATGAGTCTGGCATTGGAAGAAGCATGCAGCATGGTGGTCAGCAGGATCTGCCATCGTTGAGCCAGAATGCCAAAAGCATTTTCCACCACCCTACGGCCTCTGGAGATTCTGTAATTGTATATTCTTTTTGGGATGGTCATCCTCTTCTCAGAATATGGCTTCATCAGGTATGACCGCAAAGCAAAGATGTCATCTCCCAGGATGAAGTACGGTGTGTCCTTGTCATCAAGGGGAAGCTTGTCTGCAGGCGGAAACCCAATGGAATCATCATCAATGGCCTCCTTCAAGTCGGTGTCATTGAAGATCTGTGAGTCCGACATATGACCAAAGCCACCAGTGTCTGCCCAGATGAACTTATAATCAGCATCGACCATGCCCAGCAACACAATGGAGTAGAAGCCCTTGTAATTGTAGTAGAGACTGCCACTGCTGTTGGGTCTCCTGATGGCAATGTGCTTCCCATCCATGGCACCAACTGCATGGGGGACATTCCATCTCCTTTGAAATTGCTCTGCCACTTCCTTCCACTCTTCAGGATTATTTGGACACTTGATGACCTCCTCTGCATATTCGTCCACAATGGCTTGGCAGACTTCTCTGACGATCAAGGAGATGGTGTTCTGAGGCACCCTGAAGCTGTATTTCATGATGGAGTAGTTGCTGCCACTGGCCAGATGTCTCATTGTGATTGTTATTTTCATGGCTGGTTCGATGGCCTTTCTATAGTTGGTGTCCTACTTGGTGATCCTTAGGCCTAAACGTTGCACCAGCTCGTCAAACATTTGTGGCTCGACACGAAGGAAGTTTGTAAAAGAGGCTGGGTCTTCATGCCTGAGCTCTGGCATAAGCCGATGGAAGTGACCAAACTGCAGCCTCCTCTCCACATCCAACCATGGACGCACCCAGCATCTCCTCTCCCTTGGCTGCCTCCTCCTTCTTTTTCTGTCAAGTATTGATTCAATGATGTCAATTTCTTGGTTTAGTTGATGGAAAAATAGCATACCTTGCATCACTATCAACTGTCGATTCCTTTGAGATGAGATGGACATGATGACTGTTCTCTTTTTTTCATGTCTCAGCAACAACTAATGCCCCAAGGCAAACACTTGCAGTTTTTATACCATTGTGGATGCAAATTAGCTACAAAATAGCAAAGTCTTGGGTAAGTCGTGGCTAGGTCTTGGCTAAATCGTGGCTGGTTCGTGCCTATCGTAGCATGATCTTGGCATGGTCGTATCGCATTCGTACCTGTCGTTGTTCATTCGGCTGAAATCGTGGCATGTTCATGGTAGGGTTGGGACGCACTCGTGGCTCAGTCGGATGTGTCTTGGCGTTGTCGTGGCTCAGTCGTATTGCATTCGGGTTTTCCGGTGACCGTCCTCAACCCCCGACCGAGCTACGACAGCGCCAAGACACATCCGACTGAGCCACGAATGCGTCCCGACACGACAGATACGACTGTACTCCGAATTCACTGCGAATTAACTGCGGTCCTCCCACGAATTCTTCGAATCGTGAGAGCAAGCCGACTTTTTAGCTACACCCTTAATATTCGTGACACCCCCGGCGACCGTCCCGAATGTACAAGATCATGCCACGACCGTTCCCGATAGAACTACGAACCCCCCGACTCCGCAAGGACTTTTTGGCCGAATTTCCACATTTTTGAGTCGTGGCTGTCGTAGTACAGTCGGGAAGCTTGGTGTGATAGGGGCTTCAGCGACTCATTTATTGCAGCTGTCATTGTAAACGCCTTACATGACACGATCACACGGTCACCAGCACCGTCGTGAAAGGACTAAATGACCCGGGAATAAATGTCCCGCCAAGTATGCTTCTCCTTAGGAATCAATGTCTAACATAAGTTTTCAGGCCAATGTCTCACATGAGTTGTCAATCAAGCTAAAATATCCTAGCTAGGTTATTAGATAGCAGCCGGACTTTCTTTCCGTCGGATATTCTTTCCTTTTATACCGACCTTATCAGAATTGGATATATAAACACGTTATATATATAATTACAAGACTATAGTCTTTCTTTAAAACTTTAGAAAACTGCCCTGGTGGAATACGCTGGCTGGGCACTGCATGGAACTTGGCGGTAAAAGTTTTCCTGCAGGTATTTGATCAGACCATGATTAGACGATGTAGAATCGGCCATAGACGATTAACTCACGAGCATTTGCTGACAAAAGAGCCAGTTCCAAGGTGTATTCCATGCGACGAGGATCTCACGGTGAAACATATTCTTATCGACTGTATAGATTTTAAGATTGTAAGAGATAACTTTTATTGAGCAGCTACTCTGAAAGATCTTTTTAATCGAGTAAAAGAAGATTGTATTTTAGATTATTTGAGAGAGATCGGTTTGTTGTTTTTAATGCATTAGTTTACTGAGTTATTAACTTGAATACTTAGAATTTTGTTTGATCGTCGCTATATAGCTGAACGCGACGTTAAACCTTAATTCTCGCTCTCTCCTTTTCTACAGGTAGCACTGAGCCTAAGTAGTATATAAAAGGCAAATTCCTTATGATTGACCTACTTATTTGTTCCCCCGGGTAAAATTTAAGGGGGAACTTTGTGAGGCTCTCTACGGGTGGGGTATGTGGCAGAGCTCTTGGTGGGAACTTTTCAACATCCGCAAAGTACACATAAACTGATGACGTCATCACGATTATTTCTCCGCGGTGATGCGGTCATGTTTGGCGGTGATGCGGTCGGGGAAAAAAGCTTCCGCGGAGAAAAAGTAGTCCCTAGACTGGAAATACGCTGCATGGTCCGATTGGGTCGAGTGAGGTATCAAAGTGAAGCATTCGTGAAGGGGCATCTGATGGACTGGGTGTGGGGTTGAAATATCGGCCTTCTGCGCATGCGCGGTGGCCGAAGGGTATGGAAATAGCCTTTTTGGAGCTAGGGGAGCCCCTAGTGGACCGATGGGGTCGAGTGAGGTATCAAAGTGAAGCATTCATGAAGGGGCATCTAATGGACTGGGTGTGGGGTTGAAATAGCGGCATTGTGCGCATGCGCGGTGGCCCAAGGGTATGGAAATAGCCGTGTTGGAGCTAGGGGAGCCCCTAATGGTCGAATGGGGTCGAGTGAGGTATCAATGTGAAGCCTAGGTGAAGAGGCATTCAGGCAATGGGGTGGGTGCATGTAAAATTTTTCCTGAAAAAAAAAAAAAACGGAAAACGGACTTTATCGAAAAACCTGGGAAAATGCCTATATGGGGTATGGGTGGTATATAGGTCACCGGGCTTAACGGGGCTCGCCTGTCAATAGAGTTATCTCCCCCTAGTTCCAGGGTGGGTGTATGTAAAAATTTTCCTGAAAAAATACGGAATACGGACTTTATCCTAAATTACGGGAAAATGTCTATATGGGGTATGGGAGGTATAGGACCATCCTGGGAAACCTACTTCTATACATTTGCGGTAGGGTTGTGGGGTCTCGTTTTACTCGTCTCGTCATTTAGAACATGATAGGAAGTGTCCCCGTGCGAATCGGTGAAATTTTTGAAAAAAGTCACCGAGCCCCATATAGTCCCATACTGGGGTATAGGATCAATGTTTGTCCCCCTGGGAAACGTACTTCTATACATTTGCGGTAGGGTTGTGGGGTCTCGTTTTACTCGTCTCGTCATTTAGAACACGATAGGAAGTGTTGCGGAGCGAATCGGTGAAATTTTTGAAAAAGTCACCGAGGCCTGGGTAGGCCCATAGGCCTATACTGCATGGCTATGGGTGTATAGGCCCATACGGGGTGGACATGTTGGAGTCTAGGTGAGTCCCTAATGGTCCAATGGGGTCGAGTGAGGTCTTATTTTGAAGCTCTCGTGGAGGAGCACTTGACTACACTAATGGTTCGTCTGTGTTCAATAGTCTGCGCATGCGCAGTCTGGCCGTAGTATAGAAAACAGGCATTTTGGGTGCTATGTAGGGGTGTGTTTGGGATAGAGATGGGCTATTCACGGTTCGAATGGGTCGTGTGAGGTGTCAAAGTGAAGCTTGTGTGGGGTAGAGTCAGAATGGTGTGTTTTTGAATGCAAGTCGCGTTAATCTGCGCATGCGCAGTTGGTTGTAGTAAGTAAAGTGGCCATTTTGGGGCAGTGAAGGAAGGTATTTGGGGTCGAGATGGGCTATTCACGGTTCGAATGCGTCCTGGAAGGTGTCATCTTGTAGTTCTCGGGGTGTACATACCGATTTGAGGGATGTTCCCGTCATCTGTGACGTCATCAGTGACGTCATCGGTACGAGTAGTAGCGAAAGTGGCCATTTTCGGGCAGTGAAGGAAGGTATTTGGGGTCGAGATGGGCTATTCACGGTTCGAATGCGTCGTGTGAGGTGTCATCTTGTAGCAACGTCCGCCAACGCCAAGCTCAACGCTTCAACGCCCTGGTGAATTAGCCCAAAAGCTCTGATTTTCATGGAATTGTCATTAATTCATTGGAAATGCAGTGACACCCGTCAACGCTCATAGTTACGCCTTAACGCTCTAGCATAACACCATGATATAGACCGGACAGAGAACAACAACAACAACAAGGATGACACATGAGAGAACAACAAAAACAACAATTTTTTTTTTCATATAGTTTATTTTCCCCTCCATCATAACATACCCACGCTGGGGGAGCCGCGTTGGGTATGTTTACAATTCAAGAAAGACTCTTGTCCAATCAGAGACCACCATTTGCATGTCATGTCCGTTCTTGCCCGTTAGATGTATTCTTGTCCAATCAAAAGCCGCCATTTCAGAGAGTTCCGTCTTCGGCCATGTTCGCTCTGAACCGTTTGTTCTAATCATCGTCAGGCAGGCCTGGATATTCATCGGGCAGCATGTCCTGAAACAGTTGTTTGCGCATTCTAATCGCATTTTCCAGGGCCTCGGTGGGTGGTAAACCCATATCCTCTTCCAAGTGACGCTTGGTCTTCATGATGGACCTGTGCGTGGGGTCCCCTTTCATTTCAAGCGGTAGTAAGGTATACTGTTCATAGATCGCCATGGCTGTTTTCCTGATGCGGGGCGCATTTGGGTGTACGTCTGTTGTAAATTATCCTCTCCGGCGTCCTCGATCGCTTCAGCGTGAGTATTGATAGCTGCTGTCACAATACGATCCCAGAAGGTAGGTTCTGCCTCACTTTCCTGGGATGAAGGCTGATTCTCTGAGGTCAAGCTCTCCATATCAGTAGATAGACTGTCAGCCATCTTGGATTCGGTATCAGTCGATGCACTCTCATCAATCTCTGTATCAGTATCTGCCTCAACGGGCTCCTCGGCGTCTTCAGTCCCATGTATATTTTTCTGGTGTCGCATCATATCGTAATGTCTGGTGAACGTGCGTTCACACTCAGAACAAGTATAAGCCATGTTGACGGTTGAACGACGACTGTGCGTGTTTTGGGAATACGCTCGCTTTTATAGACAGTAACGCCCATCAACGCTTAGCTCAACGCTTCAACGCCCTGGTGAATTAGCTCAGAAGCTCTGATTTCATGGAATTGACACCAATTCATCGAAATGCAGTGACGCTCGTCAACGCCCGTCGTTGCGCCTTAACGCTCGTCTCAACGCTTTAACACACTTTCTTAATGCTTTAACGTTGTTTAATGATGCGTTCGAACAAATGTTTCTTTTGTGCTATTGCTCTGACATACGCCGCTTTCCAGTTCATGCCCGAGGTTTTCAACATCGACGCTGTTCTTTCAATTTCCATATGGACTGGGTCCTTATCCAACAATTTCATATGGGTCAGTAAGTCGACATACTGCTGACGTAAAGCCCGTCGTAGTCTGGGTGCCAATCTGTTATGGGCTAAAATTGCAGCTTCCTCTTTCGAATACCCTTTGCATTGAAACTTGTTTCCTGTGGCCTCCAAAATCTCGCCCATCTCGGCGTCCATACTTTCTTTGAACAAATCCTTCCATAGCCTCGAGTTCACGTTATGTTCTTCAACCTCGTGTTGGGCCTTCACGGTTGGGTGATATTCCGGGACTGATGGTATGAAGCGGACCCGCTGTATGGGGGTGGGCTGCTGCTGCTGCTCTGCCACGAGTGGACTCGGCGCATGGTGTAGGGGTATATGCCGTTGTGGTGATTCCTCGCCGGGTAACAGGTGGGTCGTCAGCCGACGATCTTCGGGGGTATGGGCTTTTAAATCTACGAACAGGTAGCCGTACGGACGAATTGTCGCTTCTTGAAACGCTCGCATAAAATGGTCAATGTTCTGAAGATAAATTCGACTACCAAACACACGGATTTGTCCTCTGTCAATGGGATTGGAGAACAACATAAAGTATTGGCAGTTCAAGGCAATATCTCTGGACGCCTTCCCTTGAGGAAAGAGATTCTGAGTCAAATAGATGACGGACAGATTGCGATGATGGGACCCTCTGGTGAATAGGTCGGCGATTTTCGAATTGTCCTTGGCCGCACTCATCAGATCATCGAGAACTACCACGTTGGTCTGCTCGGAATCGAAGTAATAGGGTTCGTCTATGTCGTGAGGAATTCCTGGGACAAAGCTCACATTCTGTAACCTTGTAGTTTCGTAGGCGGGCTGCCATTGGCTATAACACCAAACAACACGTGTCGGAGCTGGGGTTGCCACACATCCCTCTAAGAACTTCATCACCCAGGATGTCTTTCCACACCCTGTAGGGCCGCTCACCGTCATCGTATAGGGATGCTCTACTGCTCTTGTTGGACCTATAGCGGGACTCGGCTGTGTCTCTTGGTTGTGTTGCGTTGAATGTGCCTGAACATACTAT